>CATIWF010125779.1:0-70420 GCA_949630135.1 Balakata baccata
ATTATTATTGATAATTTTTAATTAAAAAATTTAAATGAATTTAAAATTAATAATTGAGAGCTTAATTCAAATGAGAGCTTAATTGCATATTATGGAGATCAATAAATATATGATTTTCTTTAAGGAAAAAATGGAAGAAAATCGCTGGTAGAATGAAGTCAAATACAAGCAAAATTGATGTTGATAAATATGCTGAGGTGGCGAAATGTTACTGGTAGTTATAGTCGCAAACTCGCCATTTGGCTTGTCAAAAACCCCAAAGTACAGGTGGTCGGCTTTTTGTCGGCAACGACCTTTTTCTTACTTTCTTGCAAAAAGCTCACAAAATTTTATTACCCGATGTGTCCGCCAGTCTCTTTGATTTCAACGACTACCCATTAATCTATTAGCTGATTTTATTATTAAAGTTTTAATCTTGATTTCATAACCCAATACCGCTTCACACTATCAATACAGTAACTTAACTTGCTCAGCCTCAAGAAACCATTCATAATCCCATACTCAGCCTTCTGCTTTTCTTTTCTTCTCCAATCTCACAGTTCCATCTCTGTAATTCTAAATGTCGTTTTTCTTTGGTTTAGTTCTTGGACTTGTCGTTGGCCTTGCTCTCATCGTTGGATTTGTACGCTCTGAGAATGCTCGATCCAAGTTGCGCTCTGAGCTCGTTAGTGTTTTCTAGTTTTAGCGTATTTTTGTTTTCTGGGTTGTGTTTCTTGTATTTCTTATGATTCTTTTTGGTGGGTTTCAGGCAACAACTGTAGCTGCGTTTGCGAGGATGACGGTGGAGGATTCCAGAAAGATATTGCCTCCTGAATTATATCCTTCGTGGGTTGTTTTCTCTCAGCGGCAGAAGTTGAGTCTTACTTGCTTACTCATTTTTATCTTCTGATTCCTATATATTTCATTCCTTCTAGATGTATCATTGAAAGCACTGATTTGAATATCCTTTTTGTTTCTTCAGTTGACATGGCTTAATCATCATCTCACAAAGATCTGGCCCTATGTCAATGAGGTACTAATTGTTGTAGTTCAAATTTCCTTCTTTTTGAATGGATATATAGGCCTTTTAGGGTTTCAGTGGTTAAGTTTTGATGCAGTGTTATAGTTGATTTCTAAATTAAAAACTGGTGTGAAGTTACGGATTGTGTTGTTTTGAAAGGAATAAATGTTTGTCTCTAAATTTTCATGTATGTAGGCAGCGTCTGAGTTGATAAAGGCTTCGGTGGAACCTGTTCTTGAGCAATATAGGCCTATTATACTGTCATCTCTTAAATTTTCCAAGTTCACTCTTGGAACGGTTGCACCACAATTCACAGGTCAGTTTCGATTCATTGATCAATGGTATTCGATTTATTTGTTTATTTTTTTCATTTGTCCAATTATTTCAAAGTATTGGTAATATTTCGTCCATTTATATTCGTTTCCAATTAGAGATTGATGTAGGTTTCACTCTTTTCTTGTGGTTAGTAGTCAATATCAGCTGGATGAGCTTCTGTTGCTTGTAATTTTCTATACCCTAATAGTTTTTATTGTTCATGAAGATTGTGCTCCATCTGGGGGTTTTTTTTTTCCTTGACGACACATTGGACAAATCAAATATCTTCTGTATTGTGATATTTGCATATAGGACTACCTGAACGCTAACAAACAGGTGATAATTATTCATCCTCAGGTTCTTATGAATCAATGTTGTTGTTTAGGAGTTTCTATTATTGAAGATGAAGGGAGTGGTGGCATAACAATGGAATTGGAAATGAATTGGGATGGCAATCCAAGCATAATACTTGATATTAAGACAAGGCTCGGCATTTCTTTGCCTGTGCAGGTAAAATTTTGAAAATTAGCTGTCAATCTTAAAAGACAATTTGTAAAATATCAGCTATATTTTGAAGACAATCTAGTTGAGAATTCTCATTGTTTCTTCTGACGACAGATCTGCATGCTAATATTTCTACAACTCTGCTTTACCTACTACTATTGAAGGAGCACATCCTTAGGTTTTTTTTGATGTGAGAATCTTGCAATCTGCACTTGATGCTGACTTATGTAAATTGTAATTTTGCAAAGTTATTTGGCTATATACTTGATGGTTTGACAACATATAGGAAGTCAATGATCTGTACCTTTGTTTTTGCATCTTTTATTTATAATAGACAGCTCTTGGTTTGACTTTTCTAAAAAGATTGTATCCAAGGAAGCAAGTCAATATTATGATTGAATTTCTATTGCTTAATTCACAATTTTTATGTTGAGAATGATCATGGAAATAGCTCCAGGAAGTCAAAAGCAAGGAAGATTTCATTAAGTTTCCTGGCTGCTGGAAAAGTTTCTGTTACCTTTAGAAATTTTATTTGAACAGCCGATAGACGATCCTCTCTATGCATGTCCCTTTCATGCATTTGCATTTGAGAATAATTTCATAGGGGTGCTCTTATGTTTGGAAATCGGTTAAGCTCTGATTCTGACAACTTATATGAGGTTTCTGGGCATTCTCTGTAGGTTGTTAACATTTAATGCTTTGTGAAGAATGGGAGAAGAGATTGATAATTGAAGAGAAATTCTTCATTTATTATTATATAGAGAACTTCTCAGTAGACAAAAACTTGGGCACTTTAGGTAAATGAAGAATGCTTGATTTTATTTCGTTGGGAATATTGATGAACTGTAATGGAGGTAGCCAAAAGATGGGGGAGCTTATTTGATTTCTGTAAAACTTACTTTGAGCTAGTTGAGAGGTTTATTGGGAGCCATGGATTTTGCTGGCGTTGCAACAATATATTGTGTCCTTAGTTTGATAGACCTTTCTATAGCAATTAGTAAAAAAAATTATCAAATCTTAAATTGATTGCTATAAGGATGAAGCTTAGTACAGCATGCAGTCTTGATAGCTTTCTTTCAACCAAATAAAGTTGTAGTTCGGGGTGCTTTGATAAAGTATTTTTCTGATTTTTTCCAAATAGGGAGTTCTATTTATAATTTGATCTTATCAAAGACTTCTAGCTTATTAACCTCTTATGATGGAAGTGAAATATGATTTTTGAAATTGCTGATTTTGCACCTAAATAAACTTATCTTCAAAATTTGGAACTACTTTTATTTTGAAAAGAGAAATCCTCATTTTCGTATAAAAGAAATGTGGATACTGATATCATAGGTTGTGGGGAAGGTGTAATATGTGAACTCAAAAGCGGGAGAGCCTATGTTTATGGCTCTTTTTCTTACATTTGGAATCTAGATTTTGATGCATTGTTGTGTATGTGGATAAGAACGTTTATTTATCCCATTATTTTCCATTCATCTATTCTACCTAGTTTGTTCCTCTTTTTGGGTTTTTTTACAATGGAGATCCTGTGTCTCTTCTTTTGTATTTATCATGGTGAAGGAGGTCCTAAGTAAAATGTTACTTGAAGCAATGGAAAGAGAGCTATTTAATTGTTTAAGGTGAGAAGAGGAAGAGAGGTCACAGTCATTCACTTTCTCTTTGCAAATGATGTTGTCATTTTATTTATTTATTTATTTATTGGGAGAGAGGAGGTTTGAAAAGAAATTGCTAATTCATGTGTTTTCTTTTGCTTTGGAGTAATTTAATTGAAGGTGTATATATATATAATTTGGTTTATTTTAGGATATGTTGTGAAGTCTTTTCCGTATTGTAGCTTCTAGGCAAAAAAATTTAAGGGAAACTTTGCTGAGTAAGAAAAGCGTTTCCTTTCTAATCTTGGGGATCTAACTAATCAAAAAAAATTTTAACAACCTTTTTTTTTTATTTATGTTTTCATTCTTTATCCTTTTGTGGTGGCAAAGAGAATACAGTTAACCAGATTTATTTGGGAAAGCATAGAGTTCAAATGTCTGCCTCTTGGTGAAATGGGTTTTGATTAAATAATATGTATGTGCAGGCAGTTTAAGGATGATTACTGTTGCCAAGTACAGTAGAAAGTCTGATGGTAAATATTTTAGTGTGAGAGAGAACATAACTGGTGTTTTGAAATTGATTAGACAAGGGTATGATGCTTCTATCTTCATGTACGATTGGTGAGGTGAATCTGTTTTATGGGGTATCAGAAGTACAGATTATCTCCTTTGAGAACATCTATTTTTGAATCATTTTGTACTGACCTGGCATATAGGTGTTTTGATGAGCACAAGAGATTTTGATGTGAGCTTACTATGGAAGGAAATTGGAAATTGGCTGTGGAAGATTTTTCCCTGAGAAGATGCTATATTTTTCTAGCAAGGGAAGTAGAAAAGCATCATGACTGTTGATAACCTCCAGAAATTAGGAAAATTATGACTGAAGTGCTGCAGCACCTCCTGCTGCATCATTCTTGAGCAAGACTCTCATGGGATTTTGTTTCCTCCGTTATGGGAATCAGGTTGTTGTGGCTTTTGGTCGAGGTTTATAGTTCATTGGGGTATATATTCTTCCAAAAGAGGAAAAATTGTATATTTGTCTCTCTCCATGGAGAAAACAAAACTCAATAACATTTGAGGGGAAGGTGTTAATTCTAAAATATTTTGATACTTTGAGTGTAGATCTAGTGGGCTGCACTTATTGATATGCAAGCTGTTTTTTAAATAAAACTTTCCTGTTTCTAGACTGATGTCCCCTTTTCATTCCAATGAATTACACTCTTGACTTATCAAAATGATGCTTTAATTCTTTCCATCTCTTCTTTTCAGGTGAAAGATATGGGATTCACTGGGGTCTTCAGGTTGATCTTTAAGCCACTAGTCGACGAGTTTCCTTGCTTTGGAGCTGTCTCTGTTTCCCTGAGACAAAAGGTGTTGTATCTGTTTTTAAGTTTCAGAAGCTTCTAATGTATTAGATAGTATGGATATCTTCACATATGCACACACCTGTTGGTGCAGTGATTGAGAGAGGGACATACTTTTGATTGAGATGAGGGCATAAACAAACATATGCGAACTAATGCCTCCAGAAGCTATCTTGTATTATATAATGGAAGGTAGCAGGTTTCCTGCTAATTTATAGAATATATCTTGCACGAGTATGATTTGCCCATAAATCTTGAGCCAAGTTCAATAGGCTGTGAAGCTGTTATTTATTGATATATTAATTTGGGATGAAGCACTTTGCAACTAAAACAACACATATAAAGATTGTGTATTTGTTGACTGCCCTCATCTCTTTCTCCATTAAAAGAATGTAACAATCTTTTTCATTTATTCCTTATTTATGTGTATGAATATTGATATTATCAGATTTTCTTTGTTAAATTGTTAGATGGGTTGGTGGGAGTACAGAGATTGGGTAACTCAATTATTATAACATTATGGAGTCAAAACCTAGATGAGAACTGCTTAAAGCTTGAAGTTAGTGATATTGAGACTTGAAGTAACAGAATCAGTTATACATCATGCATTTGCACAAACACATGCTCATGTAGAGATGCACAGAGGAGCATATCTTTTATTGACACTTTTTTTATTATTTTTTTGCAGAAAAAGTTTGATTTTACACTTAAAGTTATTGGCGGTGACATATCAGCAATTCCTGGAATCTCTGATGCTATTGAGGTTTTACAATCTTATTGCTTTCCCTAAAATTATCATATGATAATGCATTATTACTTCTTTTTATCAACTATATGACTTCCTTTAATGATGCTGCTTAGTACCATTAGCACACTGAGTACTTCTGCATCCTCTGAAAATTTCAAAATTTCAGCTTCAGTCTTTCTCTTTAAAGTTAAGGATGCTTAAGATTGACTCCAGATCTTGAAGTTTTAAAATTAGATACATTGCTCTTGTCAACTTGTAAAGTGGACGCTTTGACATTAAAGGTGGATTACTTCTGTTCAAAGTCAGATAATGGCCCTAACCTTTGTGTACAGGGTCCATGTACTAGCAGTTTGAGATCCATTAGGAAAAAAAAAAGTTATTCTCAGTTGCTTAAAAATCACTTGATTAAGGAAATTCAGCATAGCATTATTCATCACTATTAATACTGCAAGTTTAAGGTCATGCTGAATTTGGTGGAAAATTTAAATTTCTGTTTTTAGTATAAATTAAATTGTGTTTCTGGGTCATGAAAGTTGCTCAGAAAGAAAACGTAGTTGTAATTTTGGAAAGTTTTTCTTTGTAGCATTTGTGGTCCTAGTGTTCTTAATGGTACAGTATATATTTGCATCATATGAAAGTTAAAAGGTTTGGAGTTCAGTTGTTTTATCAAATAAATTGCATCATTAACTTAGAGAAATTTATTTTAATTCTAAAAGCATGTTGACTTTGTGTAAGTTTTCATATATATGTAACTACGTATCTGAAAAAGTGTATTGGAAGCAATTGTTCTTGTCTATTCTGTTTGTCTTGGGGGAAGTTTTTGTTTTTCATTATAAGACAACAGATTGAATTCTAGCTTTCCTCTTTCTGTGACAACATTTTCTACATATAATAATACAAAACGTCTATCTATTCAGGGAACAATACATGATGCAATCGAAGATTCTATTACCTGGCCTGTTCGGAAAGTTATTCCAATTTTACCTGGGGACTATAGGTATCTAATTATGCTTTTCAGGCCTTCAGAAATATAGTAGGTTTAATCCATCCCCAGCCCCCTGAATTTTTCATTTTTTCTCACCCAAATTTAGTTTTTGGCACTAGTTTCCCTTTAAAGTCCATTTTTAGTCCAACTTGCCCCCTGTGAAATTTTAAAAACGTTACAATTTGCCCTTCCTTGTGGGGGAGGGGGGGAGACAAATTGTTACGTATTTAAAATTTCACAAGTGGTAAATTGCACAAAAAAATGATTTCAGGGGGTAACCGGTGCCAAAAACCAATTTGGTGGACAAATTGGAAAAATTTGAAAAATTCAAGGGACTGAGGATGAGTTTAGCCAATATAATAATGCTAATTAAGAAGGTTATTAGATAGTCATGCCACGGGACTAAAACCCGTCTAATACATTTTAATGGTTGCCATTAGTTGAATACCTTGAACTTCTCTCTGACTGACTCAACTGAACCGTCAAGGGAAGTATTTTTGGTTCTCTCTCCTTTGATCAGTCTGGAGAGTGGGCCAGAGATTGTGTTGGCAGTTGCATATTTGTTTGTACAATTTCTTTTTCCCGTACATACATGCAAAAAGATGATGTATTTTGGTGCTCAGTGATTTAGAGTTAAAGCCTGTTGGGACATTGGAAGTGAAGCTTGTACAAGCTAAGGATTTGACGAACAAAGACATCATCGGGAAATCAGATCCCTATGCTGAATTGTATATACGTCCTTTACGTGACAGAATAAAAACCAGTAAAACAATTGTAGGATATCCTGACATACTGTGTTTCTACTGTTTTTTTTTTTTTTTTAATCTGAAACAGGAATTTCTTGTTCTTTGCCTCACAGAATAACGATCTGAATCCAATATGGAATGAGCACTTTGAATTTATTGTTGAAGATGCATCTACTCAACACCTGGTGGTAAAGATCTTTGATGATGAAGGGCTACAGGCATCTGAACTCATCGGATGTGCTCAAGTGCAGCTAAGTGAGCTTCAACCTGGTAAAGTGAAGGATGTATGGTTGAATCTGGTTAAAGATTTGGAGGTTCAAAGGGATAATAAAAACAGGGGACAGGTAATAATGCTGACTTATGTGGCATATCTTTTTCTTCCTATGACTAACTATATTTTTCCCTTTTTATATCTTCCTTGTCATCCTTTTCCCCACTCTCTGTCTGGATATAAATTCTAATCAATGTTAGTTGAAGTCGGAAGATACCAACTGACTTTAATATGCATCTGCATGTTCTTATTTTTCTGTCTATTAATATTTATGGAGCCTCTGTCACATCATATGCTATGCTTTTTTTTTATTTATTTTTTTTATTGTGGTCTTAGAATGATAATGCATAATTCCACCAGCCTTTTTTTTTTTTTTTTTTTACAAGTTGGATTTACTGGTTCCAGCTACTTGCAACCCTGGTAGCAAAATCCATCACAAAATTTAGATACATATCCAAAAACAGGGTTTCTGTTGCCTTGTTGAGATGTATAATAACTGATTTTGTTATGTTTTTCTGTAGTATAGTTTATTCATGTATGAATTTTTTTAATCCGCAAGAAAATTTGAGTTGTGCACTGCTAGTTTGAACATTTTACTTTTATCCTTTATATTTATTGAGAAAAAAACATAAAATATGGGTGTCTCTAGTGCTTTTGTCACTTCCAAGACTAATAATCCACATATTAATAACATAAAAAGACCTTGAAAATATATGTTTATACTTGTATCAAGAAGCGATTACAGGTCAACAAACTACCGATAAAAACCGATAGGGTTTATTTCTAAGCTTAAGTTTGGGAAGTTTGAGTTGCCAAGTCATGTTACTGGTGAATTTCAACATTGCTAATAAGAGAGCATATGAATTGCTACTAACGTGCCACTTGTGTTGTTAATTATACTAATATGGGAGCATGTGACTCATGACTAATTTTTCGATGCTGAATATCATTTTAGTTCATTTCTATGCAGTTGATTAGAAAAAAATTGTCTGTTGACTATGCACTAAAATATTCCATTTCTGTACCATCTTTAGGTTCACTTGGAGCTTTTGTATTGTCCTTTTGGCATGGAGAATGGCTTTACAAATCCATTTGCTCCCACTTTTTCAATGACCTCTTTGGAGAAGGTTCTTAAAGGTGGGGTTGATGGGAATGTTGCTGAATATGGGAATACACGAAGAAGGGAGGTTATTGTTAGAGGAGTTCTTTCTGTAACTGTGATATCTGCTGAAGATTTGCCGGCGGTTGATTTAATGGGCAAGGCCGACCCCTATGTTGTTCTTACAATGAAGAAGTCAGAGGCAAGAAACAAAAGCAGGGTATGTGATGCTGATAGGAAACAAGAAATTTACTTTGATTGAATTTTTAAATTTTATGCATTTTCTTATGCTTCTGTTTATAGGTTTTATGTTACATGTTATTTAGGAAATGGAGTGCTTTTTGTTTTATTATTACCAGAGCTTTTCCCTTTTCTATGGAATTCTCTTCAATGAATTTTCTTGTTTAGGATGCTTTGTTCTGTATGATCTGTGACAAACCAACAACGACAGCACTGGTTTATAGTAGCACAAGTTTAAATTTCCAAGATTAAACAATTGTGTTCTCCCCTTTGGAATGTTGTTAGGAACTTGTTTGCTTCTTCAGTGAATACTGGGAATTTGCTAATCTAGGAGATGATTTTTTGTTCAAGAGATGATTTTATAGTTCAAGTGACACTCAAATTGCAAATAAGTTGCTTCTTTTTCCTTTCAACATTATATTTTGGTTATATTTAGCTCATAGTTATAACGCTTTGTAAATCTCATTTTTGTGTTTAGCTGTTGCTTTCATTTGTGTGCTTCTTAATGCTGTGAAAGGGACTCGAGACTCATCCATAAGACTATTTTGTTCTCCTCCATACACATTTCTGAAAACTTTTTCTACTTACAGTGACAGCACATTTCATTTGTAAATCTCTTTTTTCAGGTTGTGAATGACAGTTTGAACCCTGTTTGGAATCAAACTTTTGATTTTGTTGTTGAGGATGGACTACATGATATGCTAATTCTTGAAGTTTGGGACCATGATACGTTTGGCAAGGTAAAAATTATTTGCTGTTATATCTAGCTGTTAGTCATTTCTGTTACATGAAAGTATACTGGTAAATTACCATTAGCTTATAGTTTAATAATTTAATTGAATTATGGAGATAATCCGTACTGGGTTTGCTTTAGAAGCTCTCAGAACACAGGTAGACTACAGAATATTTTTCATTTCATAATTATGAATTTTTCATTTCTCTATTGCCTAGGATATGAAACATTTGGGAATAATATGTTTTTGAAGCTTTCATTTACGTTGATATTTTTACACAAGTGGTCCTGAAATGGTCACAATATTGCTACTAGCGATGCCCAGGATTAATGATCCAAACAAAAATGGATATGTTGGTACCTGCGTTGGGAGTGCTCTTCACTCTTTTGTGACTGGCTGCAAAGTGGATACGTGTAAAGAGCCAGATGGCCAGCACTATTTATTTCCTTCATTTCTATGGCTTTTGATGTTAATATCATATTGGAAATTCGTTGAGGTCCCTGGCTCTCAGTCAAAGTTATGCCATCCATATCAGGACGACGGGTTTTATGAGGATAATACAATTAATACCTTCTCATGGCACAATCTCTAAATCAAACTGTAACCAATTTCATAGATGTAACACCCAATTGTCAATACATACGTGTTATGATGTGAAAATATTGACTGATCGACTTAGTCATAAAATGCCACTGACCTCTGTAGTTATGTTACATCAGTTTGGGGATGCTGCATTTAATGTATTACCTTTGTTATAAAGACAACAAAATAGGAAAAAGTGCTGGTGGATGAATGTGCTTGTGCACCTCTAATATTTTGTTAGAACTATTGATGTTTGTGTCTTTGCTCAAATTCTCCTTTTAACTGATTAGATATCTGGAGGTGGGTACAGAGCATTGCTTACTATATAGCTTGCAGTAGTTTTGACATCATATATACTCTATTAGAGTACATTCTTTTTCTACTTCTCTCCCCATATATTCTCCTAGATGACAGCTTGGAATTTCAACTATGATACAAGAATGACCCAGTGATATTGATTGAGGGACGCGATAAGGGAGAGCTACTGGCACAGCTATGTGGCATTGACACTGATTTAAAAAGAAACGTGACTATTATTCTCATCAATGTTATATTGCATGCAGGACTATATGGGAAGAGTTATCCTGACATTGACAAGGGTAATTTTGGAGGGGGAGTACAAGGACAAGTTCCCGATTGAGGGGGCTAAATCTGGAACAATGTATTTGCACCTGAAGTGGATGCCACAACCTATATATCGTGATTCCTGAGTGGTTCCATAGCAGATTGGCGGAGCTGGCAGTGACTCATCCTACCGGCACAAAGGTGCATATAGTCTCATTTCTAACATTCACCTGCATGCCATCTATCAATAAATTTCAGGCTATGTATATGTGAGAGGGCGAATATCCAGTGTACATAACTATTTTTGCTACACCAGGCAAGATACTAGGGAAATACTAGAGGAGAACATGATGTGAGGTTGAAAAGCGAAATTCTGGGGCCATTTTTACTTTCTCAATCCTATATTACAGTCAATTGGGCTATAAACTAATATAGATTTGCTGCATAAATTTTTGTTGTTCGATTAGAAAAACACAACTGGTGGCACAAGGAAATATTTATTTACATTTTGTTCTGCAGCGTCAATGTTGCAAAATCAAGCAATGTGATTGTCAAACTGTCAACCCACTGAATGATTAGTCTGATGAATTCTTAGAGAAATACATTGAAGGTAGCAGAGATGATCATAATCTTTTTACATTGGTTTGGCCATATTAAAGTCTTAGGCTGACTGTATCTCATCTGCATAATCATGAACTTGAAATGCAATATAATTCTAATTGCGGGACTAATATTAGCAGGTCTAAAACAATATAATGCACTGATTTATGCTTTCTCAACTTAAAAAAACACCGCCTAAAAGCTTGAAGAACTACGGCACATTGGTTTATGTTTAATATGTTGCAATCACAATTAACAACAAAGGAGGTCGCCCTTCCACCTATTCAATTAGTGTTCAGTTGATTAAGTCATACAGCAAGGCACAAGTAGCTAAGCAATGATTAATATCTTTCTACATGGTTTCAAAATATTGCCAACAAAAGAAACAAAATGTGGAACAGAATTTTCTGTAGTTTGGACATACAATAGCATCGAAATATATGTATATGCTTCCATCTGCAGATAAATCAAATGTTGATTCATAAAAAAAAATGATCTTATACACGGAAACTGATAGGTATAAGATTGTCGGATAATAACTATATGTCCCGACAATAAGAGCACCAAACTCACTCTTCCATGGGATGGTTCTCCTCCATTTGTGCTTCTTGGGTCTTGACTTGGATCTTTGAAAGAGTGGGGGACGAATCCTTTTCAAAAACAGCTGGGGCTTTGACCAGGTTAATACCCTGCTCCAGTATCTTTCTTGCATCCTTCCTCTCCTTTATTTTGGCCTTAAACCTGGCAAAGTTTATGGATTACAATTTACTTAATCCTAGATTACATCAAATCCTCAGGGAAAAGGACAAAAATAAAAATGAAACAAAACCCTATTGCTATGTGCTTGTCTACCCTGTCTGCTCTGATCTTGTCAATCTTTCCGGCCTGTTGCGCTTCCTTTCAAATCCAAATGTTGAATCCTAGGAAATACCATAACATCAAAGTTAAGTATTAATCTTCAGAATCTAACTTTGAGGCAACCGCCAAACATCACTTGTTATACTAACTTCAGTTTCTCGACCATTGTAACATGATAATGCATAATCAATGGTACAGATGATTGAAATGAAGAAGAGAGGCACTCAACATTTTCCGCAATAAAAATACAACCTACTTCAATGGGCACAGACCATTGCCCCCAAAAATATTTACAAATATCCTCCTTAGTCCCTAGAAAATTTTTCTATATATATAGTATATTTCCTCCACTTAAAAAATCAATTTAGTTATATAAGTTTTTTATTAACGTGTGTTGTATATTATTATTAGATATTAGACTTGTATTCATAATAATGTAGTGTTTTATTTATAGTGAATTATATATTATTATAATATTTTATTTATAGTGAATTATATGAATGTATGTTTATTTCAGATTTCATATTATTTCCTAGTATTTTATTCATAGTAAATAATGAGTTCATAATTATCTCAAATTTAATAATACTTTATAATATTATAATTCATATCAAAATTACTAATTTATTTATTATTGAAAATCATATATAAAATAGAGGTAGTAAATACTTTATAATCATTTTGCATATCTCTCCAAATTTCACTTTTATATATGTCATGATGATTATGATTTATTTTATATAGTAAATTATTAAAAAAAAATACAAAAGGAAGTTATTTACTTTTTGGTATTTCTTATCTTATTTAATATTTTATTTTCTCTTTCCTACTTTTCGTTTTTTTATCTCAAACATTTCTTTTACTTACTTAGCTTTTACTATTTCTTTCTATTTTCCACAATTCTTTGTTTAGTGTTGGAAAAAGATAAGTGAAAAACCACAAGCAATAAAAAATCAAAACTTGTTACAAATAAAATCAATCTCTTATCATTTGTAAGGTTAGTTTTAAAATTTTAATCTTTTTTTATTTTTTATATGTTTTTCAATTATCTTATTGTGATAGTTGATTAGATATTATAGCACTATTGGTATCTAAATTTCTTGAATTAAAAATATATATTCTTTGATGTTTGGCCTAATATTGATATTTAGCTTTTAATTTAGTTTATTTTCTCAAATTTAGTGCTTTATTTTTAATTGTGAAATTAGTATTATATTTTAATGAAATGAAATTGAAAAGATTCTTGGTTGTTTTATAAATTAATAACATTATTATTTATTAATATGCGGAATATAAATATTTTACTACTTGAAAATTAAAATTTGACATTTAATTTGATTTATTTTCCCAATTTTTATTTTTATTTTTAATTGAAATATTAATATTAATTTTTATGAAATAAAATTAATTTTGATTAGTAGAATACTTGTCTTAATAACTTTTTATGATTATATTAGTAACTTAATTATTTGTTTTTGTTATTTTTTTTAGAATATCCATAAAAAGTTATTTGCAAAAACTTTTATTTCAATTTAGTACTACGTGATATATTTGATTATGAAATTTATAAGATATATTTTTTTCTATATTTAAAAGTCTAGTATTATTTACTAATATGATTCATTACAAAATTACCTGTATTTTTTATTCATAAGTTGTTTATATATGATTTTTAATTTTTAATTTATTAAATTAAATTTGTCTCCACTGCAAAAAAAAAAAAAAAAAAAAATTCTAGATCCGTCCCCGGCGCAAATACAAGTTGTTCTTTTATTTTTAAAAAAATTTGTATTTTATTTTTTGAAGAAAAGGCTACAGATACAAGTTGCTTCACCGTCTTTGCAGCTTCATTGACATTGTGCAGCTGCCATGCCAGGGTTTAGAAGCTCATCATTGACTGGCAATCTGTCCAAAAACGCTTGTCAAATGATGCTTCTTTAATTTTCTTCGTCTCAGATTGCTCGCCCTGCACAAAAATATCTTAATCCTTTACATCTCCCATTAAATGAGAAACCAGAAACAAATATAAGCACCATAAGGTTACTAAACATTTGCCTAATGAAAATGATTGTTGCTAACTAAAATCTCTCCCGTATGAGTTTGTACTAAGCTCCATAGAGCTTTATATGCATATTAATATGTACTGAGCGTCAAATTATCCATCTCCCTGAGAATTCTGGTGATTTAAGAAGTCTTTAATTTTTTTCCCCTTCTCTGCAATATCACTGGTTTTGTTTACCAACCCAAGACAGAGAAAATTTCATTATGTACTTTGCATTTCTAAATATTTTGAACTAATTTCACTGTGTACATTACGGCAAGTATGACTAATAGTGCACACATACTGACATTTGAGAATCACCGTCAATACCTCGGTGTAGGTAAGTCCGGTATAATCATTTGTTCCATAGTCTGGGACTATTTACAACTAGCCAATTAAGAATTTTCAGATGTACTGGTACTAGCAAGTACATCAAAGGTGCAGTCATCGATTCAATACAAATGCATCAGTTGGCACTTGTTTGCCATCATCATTCCGGTTCCAATGGTAGAGTGCATGAGTCCTGTTCTTTATTTCCAATGTTGAATGTCCATAACTGGTTTCTCTGAATGCAGAATAATCTGGTTGTGGATCTCTGAAACTACGGTGCAATTATACATTTGATTAACCTCAAAAAATAACAGTGGTTTTCTTATTGAATTTCATAAGGAGCCAGACTCTTTAACATCAGTCATCACTATCATTGTTCTTTTATCACCAAAAGCAGGATGGACTTCAAAATTGCAATTCTACTTACCGTTAAGATATCTCACGTCGACTAATTAACAAATATATGTGCTTCTTATAATGGTATGGACATACTTCCTTGAACTAGCTTTTGAAATGAATTAGGTTCAAAATCTTTTTATTCAATACGGTATCATAACCATTAATTGAGCCATCTCAATCCAGCAAAAGTTACCTCCAAATTTTCCACATGTGTTCAGCCCTAGGCGTAAAGAAGTATATTAAGATATCATATCAGCTAACAAATATATATATATATTCTTTATAATCTCCTCTTTTAAACTAACTTTTGAAATGGATTAGACCAAAGCCTATTTATTCAAATACCTTATTGATTTCCGCCATCTCCAACAGTAATGTAGACAGGACCAGATTTTATCTGCTATAGGATAACGGTCACCACTTGATCCATTGTAGTGAATATTGGAGATTCGATACTTATTTAAAACAAAATCAGTCTTAGCATCCAATAAGGAGATATTCTCATGGAATTGGTGATATTATCACATGAAACAAATTGAATTACACTAATAGTATTTTAATTATCTAAATTATAACAATTTAATACCTCACGTATTATTTATAATATAAAATTATCTCAATTTTTATTTTGTAAATAAATGGTACTTCCATTTTAAGCTGGATATTAGTTTTTATTTAAATTTATCTGATATGAATATTCTATGTCACACTACTATTAGGGAGGCTAAATGGATGTTTGAAATTGCTATTGAATGTCTCAAAAACATATTTAAAATTTTTTTATTTAATTGACTGTTTTTTGTAATTTTTTATAAATTATTTTTTCAATTTTACTTTCGGAAAAAACACTTATTTATCTGCTTCTACTTAAAAGCAATTTTTAAAACTCAAAAAAGTAAAAAATACAAAACGTTTTTCTCAAAAGCAATGTCAAACATACTCTAATAGCTGAAAACAGAAATACCATTAAATTACAAAATAAAAATAGAAGTATTTTTGTATTATAAATAATATTTGAAATACTGATTTGTTACGATTTATACAATTGAGATACCGTAGGTGTAAATCACCCCATGAAACTCGAAAGACATACTGATGTACAACACTGTAATCTGCAACAACTAAATGATCAAAATCCCTAAGTAGAGTGGTTCACCTTACAATACAATACTAGCAACTAAAAATTTATGGAGCAGAGTTTAACAAGAGAGAAGGTCGAAGTAAATAAATTTACTCGTAATTGCAATATTATTTATGCAAACAAACACATATCTCTTTTTTCAATTCTTAAGTTCGAAAAAAAAAAAAAAAACTGAAAAAGGAAAACAAAAATGTTTTCCACAATTTAACAGCCCCTAGGTTTCCCCTTCTTATGGGTGAAAAGGCCCGAATCCCAGTTCTATGTACAAGTTGCTGCTTTCATGCTATTTGGGGCATTTTTCCTTCAAAGGAATAATATCCAGCACTTGAAAGGGCAACTCATACTCATCACATCTCCAATGGTTCCATGATTCCACTTTTAGTCTGTCCTACGCAACAGGGCCCTAAAAATTGAGAAAATGGCTATCAGAGCAATTTCAGTGTGCTCAGAGCTACTCATCTTTATGTTAACTTGCCCCATCTTCAGGCTATTTAAATTGGCGTTAACAGCAACTCTCATGCCTCGTATTGGCCGAAATTCAGACTGAAAACCTCCACCCAACACCATCTCCTTCTTAAAGGATAGAGCTGTCATAGAAAGACTAATACTATCATTCCTCACAGGGTAGTCTCGCCCTCTAAATGTTGCTTCAAAAGTGCCACCAGAAGCCACTTGTCCATGACCCCTCATTTGGCCAGCATTCATTAGAAACCTCAATCTCTTCCCTATCAATATGGTATCTTCAAGCTTGGCACCAATACAATACTTGCCCCCAAAGGATGTCAATGAAACTGCACAGTCAAAAAAGTTCTGCTTGAGATTCCTCAGCTTTGTGTTGCTATGAACTGTATAGATAAGATCTTTATCAGCAGACTGAACATCGAAACCCACAGAATATGTAGGTCCCTTAGGATCCGAGTAAGCCGCAGCACATTCAGACTGAACACTAAAATTGTGCTTGTCCTTGCTCATTTGTCCTGTAATTGAGGCATTAATATTTTTATTTATTTCCATAGCTGTCTCCAAATTTATACCATCAAAGCCAACATCATGATCCCATCCTTGAGGATCAAGGACAGGTCTTACAAGCCACCGCTCACTAGTAGCAAGGTAGCGGTATCTGTGTGCAGGGCAATCTGAGTCAAAGGTTGGAGGGACTGCCATATCTGGTAACAGGACAGCCTCTGGAAATGCCAGCTGATCACCATCAAGATCATTGCTGTCTCCAAAATTTTCCACTTCAGAAAGTTTCTTCTCTCTAAACCTACGAGCATTCTCTTTCAACTGTTTCTTTAAATAAAGAGTCTCCCGGTACTCCAGCTCATCAAGATAGTCTCTTTTCTGCAATTTAGTCAATTTCTCAAATTGAGATTTTGTCAGGATTCGTATTGAAGGTAATTGATCATATTCATCTTCTTCATCTTCATCGGAAAGTAAAATATCATCAAAGTCGTTGTTTGCTTCGTTTGAATTTGATACAGACCGATGTCGCAACAGAGATGAGAGGAGATGTGGCACTGAAGGTACTCTGGGGCTATTGGGTAAACCTAATGCAATGCTGCCTTGAAAATCCAAGAGATTATTAGTATCACCTAGAATTTTGGTACAAATGCATAACAACAGGAATTGAGATTTCCAAGCCTGCCCATCGGGAAGGATATGTTCCCCCATGAAATTCCTTTTACACTGAGGATGGTTCTCCACTAGAAGTACTGGGTTTTCCAATTTTGTGTCAGATACTGCCTGGTGTATGTAATGTTGCAAGATATCTAAGCATCTGGCAGCATATGATTCATAGTTGACTGGATATCCATTTGGTCCTTCAGGAAGTGCAGAAGAAGCATGAGTCATGACAAGGATGGTGTTGAACCACACAGCACTACCAAAGACTTCGGTCAAAAACTTCAGAAGAGGGAAATCAATATAACCTGAGTTAATGAGGTCAAGCCGTTCAAAATACAGAACAATGTCTGGAGGAGATTTTCTAATGAATCTCTTCACAGAAAGCATGATCTTCCTATTTCTTCTAATATTACTTGTAGATGAAGGTAAGAAACCTGGGGTGTCAATAAAAGTTACTTTCACTCCATTGATGGTCCCTGTAATTTCTTGGATGTGATTGGTGGCTGGTTCAAATGCATCAGTCATGGTTTTTGTTTGATCAAATATTGAATTTATGGTTGCACTCTTCCCAACACCTGATTTTCCCAGGACAAGTATTCTTATAGAAAAATTTAATTTGGGTGTATCAGTTGCTTCTTGTTCTGCTGCTACTTTCCTGGCTCTTTTTAAATCAAGTTCCCCAGCTCGTACTGAACTGGCTAGTTGTACCCTGTATAAAACCTTTGCCACCAGAAGATTATCAGGTGAATGCCCTAACCGTTGAAGAAGCCGGAAAAACTTAATTTGCAGATTGTTCATCTTTGCCAACGGATCCATCTTTTCATGACTAAATATGTTTGAACCTTCAGACACTTGCTGTAGGAAGGAATGAGGGCCACTCCCCTGAGTATTATCGGAGGAGCATGATGTACCAAGAGTTTGCGATGTTGTCTCCGTATGAACCATTTGAGCTGCAAATAACAAAACTAATTAGCTCTTGCTCAACAAATTACCAAACAAATACAAGTCAGACTGACAACATAAACATTTTCATATTCTTCAAAATCAGCTCCCTGTGTTGGGTTTTGACGCCAACACTACCATCAATAGAACTTGAGAATCATAAAGAAATTATTGCTCAGAAAGATAGCATCAAGAAGAGCTCAGCCCAACTGATTTCAGACGGGCATTTACATATAGTAGCTTATTTACCTATAACTGGACCGATAGAACGCTTGAAGGCAGATCTTTTCAGAGATTACTCATATTTTACCATCTGTGTACCAGTCATGGGTCATATAGGCGCATTGATTATATTTCACCAAAAACCATTGTGAATGCGGTCAGTTCCGGGTTTTGGACTGGAAAACTAGGCAAATACCATGGTAATCCTTGATATCAGAACAAAGGCAAAAAGTTTAGGTGTTTGGTCCAAACCCCACCCTCCCTGTCCGCCTCTTTTCCAGATGCTATGGAAAAAATCAAGGAAAGCCTACTCTCTGCAAAACATTACACGGAAAACCTAGCATGAATAACTAAAAAGCCTCCTGGTAATCTTCATTTTAGCAAAAGAACTTGGAGAAAGATGAGCAATTAGCTACCAACAAGGATGCGTAATATCATTGGTAGCCATCACTGCTTCACTTTAGCAAGAGAACTCACGCTGCTAGGACCTAATTTGAAACCATTTGCTTTTATAAAATAGGAATTGCTCAAAGAAGACCAGTCAAGTGATTGGGTTCCACTAATGTTCTATATGTAATTATGTATAAAGATTTATGCAATATGGCAACAAATGAGTAAGTTCTTCAGAACTGATAAACATCCTTTAGGCAAGAGAACACAATTGTTCTTTTTCCCCTATTTGTGGTGCACTACTAGCAGCTGAAAAATCGAGCAAACAAGAGTTCAGGTCACCCCACAATGAGTTTCTTATATGGATACCACAATTAAGTAAGGCAATAAGTAATGAAGAATTAATCTCTTATATTGCCAATAGAAGCTATACTAAGCATTCTCTTAGCAACTAAACTTCTATCCAATCCAACATCTTCTGCAACTACATCAACCGTGTGTGGATTAAAAAGGTAGAGAGTAAGTTTCAGAGGAAAAAAAAAAAGAAGCAATGGTACCCCGGTCATCAGAATCTTCATCTGCAGGTCTCTCAGAGAAGAAACTGCCACTGCCGGACAAAGGTCTAGACGAAGCCAAAGACTTGGATAATAATTGCGTAAAAACCCAATCTCTAATAGTCTTCATCCTGAAATAAAAATAATTGAGATTGTTAAAACAAATAAATGTTCAGTGGCTAACGCCTACAAGAATCGCAAAGAAAAGGAAAGAGAACTCCAAGAAATCAAAAGCAACATAGGATTACGACGAATCAAATACCGAAGAAACATTAAAACCCAAACAACAACTGCTAACCTAAACCAGAAATGTCAGCTCAAAATGGTAGAAATATTGGAAGAACCAGCTTCAAAAAAAAAAAAAATCCTGCGAAATGAAATTTAAAAAGCGAAAATAAAAATTACCCAAGAGATAATTTAATATTGGGAATCGAAGAAATCTTTGTCGAAATTAAGAAACCCAATTTGAATTGGGGGTTTCAGGGAATTACCTTGAGTGTATGGTGATAACATCAAGATGAGGCCAAGGGAGAAAGAAGTGACTTTTTAGATAAGACAGGAACTAAGGAAGCACACAAATGCATACCTTCGAATCGCGCACAACTTTCTTGTGTTTTTTTTTTGGTTGAACTTGATCTCCTGCGCTCACGACCATGGTGGTCCTTGGTACAATCAGCAACTCAACGCCCTCATTTATTTTATATCTAAAAATAATTTTACTTGAGCTAAGTTTTCATAAATATTTATACAATAAAGTTCAAACTTAAGAGCTCTTTGCAACAAATTCACTTTGTCTATTAAATACTTATATATCTATTAGTATATCAAAACAAAAAACTTATCATTCTATTGTCTAATATATTTATATTAGTTTTTCAATAACGTATTTTGTAGGTAATTATTAAATATTGGACTCGTTAGTAATTACCAATTGATTTTTATATAATTGATTTTTTTTATTTTGTTCAATATTAAAAGTCATATATAAAATGAAAATAGTAAGTATTTTATGGTCATTTTGCTTGTCCCCCTTATTCTTAATCATCCACGCACGTGATTTTTAATAATGAAACTCATCATTATTAAATAAATAATAATAATAATTTTGTCTAGAAAATTAATTTTAATTATCTTGTAATTAAGCTACATTTAATTTAAATATTAATAATTGTTAATTATATTTAATTCTTTTTTTATATAAAAGTAAATTATATTATATTATGTACATAAATTTTAAAAACATAACTCGTTATGTATTTGATTAAAATAAATTAATTACTGAACCATATAAAAATTATTAAGAAATTTTAACTTTTCAAATAACTTATAATGATTATACTCAGTATTTTGAAATTCATGTTATATACTGCATGTATTGCTGTAATTTAGTTTAGACTTACTATTATATAAATTCAATATATAAGTAAAAACTATTGTTGTTGCAATTTGAATAACAATAAGCTATAGTTATTTTTTTACCATGTCTTTCCAATTTTTTTATTAAATTATTTTTCTTTCTTTTTAATATTAATTATCTGATTATATATATATATATATATATATATATTAGTTATTTAGTCTTAATAGAATTTGACTTCTAATTAATAAATTATTAATATTATTTACTAATAAATTAAATTATTAAATGATAAAATTATTCCAATTAACTAATACAATTATATTAGTTTTTTGATAAATTTATCAGTTCACTCCTATATTTTTACTTTTATATATATTATAATATAATATGAAATGTTATGATATGACAAGAGGAAAGTTGAATTCGAGATAATGAGTTTCAAGCAATAAGGATGGAGTATGCAATAAGAATGGAGTATTGCATTTCGAAATACTAGATTTTTATAATTTTAAATAAAAAAATGTAAAAAATATGATTCAATTAATTAGAGACTGGCAATAATAAAACAATTTTTTGTATATTATATTTATTTATTTATTAGATTACAAATTGTGGTTTAATAAAAGATTTCGAATCATTATTTTTAAAAGTAACAACGATTTGATTAATAATGTAAGTATACAATACATTTTCTTCATTAATTTGGCACCGGCAGACAGGGATGACAATAATATTAATAAACATAATGTGATGATAAGATACCAACTCAACACAAAATTTACGGATTAGGATTAAGGTTAAAGTTTATGCTATTTGTGTTGTAATTGTGTCAATTCAATAAAAAAATAAAATTA
Organism: Balakata baccata; assembly: GCA_949630135.1. Classification (NCBI taxonomy): domain Eukaryota; kingdom Viridiplantae; phylum Streptophyta; class Magnoliopsida; order Malpighiales; family Euphorbiaceae; genus Balakata; species Balakata baccata. The sequence goes on from CATIWF010125779.1 coordinate 22,062, forward strand.
TAGTATTGAATTGCAGATTAATATGCTAACAAAAAAAACTATATTTATCTGTTAATAATTTATGTCATGTTGAGTTAACATGTTTAATATAACACATTTATAACCTATATATACATTAACTATATCATATTATAATAATTTAATTTAATTTACAGATTAATCGTATTAAATGTGAAGTGTCATATCAAGTTTGACACATTTTTAATCTATATACATACTAACTAAATCATGTTAATATTCATTCAATTCAATTTATAGATTTATCATATTGAATGTACCGTTTATTAAGTAGATCATGTTCATATTTGAATTTTGGACACAATTAGTTTGGAAAATTTTTATAAAAATGGAAAAAAAAATATTTACAAAAATACTGCCGTCCAAAGTTTTTTTCAATAATTCCTAAAAAGAGCCTAAAATAATTACAATAGTACTTAAACTTAAAATTCATCCCAACAGTATCCAGATGGTATATCTTTGAATACTTTCGGTATATTTTGGATATCCCTTGATTCAATTATCACAAAAAAAATACAAAAAAATAAAAAAAAATTAAATCATTAAAGAAGAAGAGGAAGAATTGAATTGAATCCAAATTCAAAACATTACAAATTCTGAAATTAACAACATTCAATTCATTATTGAGTATAGAGTATATATTTCGAAATACTTTAAGTATACTTTGGGAATACTTTTAATATATTTTGGAAATTTTTTAGAATTTACTAAGAGAAATTCCCTGAAAATACCTTGAATATATTGGGCATGTCTTGAGAATATTTTGAGAATTTTATAAAAATACTTCAAGTATACATTTGAAATACGTTGGTGATTTTCACTAAAAAAAAAACAAAAAAAAGGAGATTAAATAACAATGTCAGAAATTCCAAAAAACAAAACTACACCATTTTTATTATTTTTCTATTGCAAATCTAAACATAATCTCTATTCTTAATCCTAATCAATTTTTCTTTTCTTTTTCTATACCTTTATTCTCAAACCAAGTTGGTCATACCACATAACTTCCGGTTTCACTATCTTATTTAGAACAAAAAACCATAAGTGAATTTATGCAATACTTAGAGTTGATGTAAAAAGGCACATATGTTGAAGTTGCTTCGATAAGTATCTGTTGGGCATTCTTGTAATGAATAATTGAATCATCAATCTAACCCCATTATTCAGCCCTTACAACCTTATCGATCTCTTCTTTATCTAAATCAAAGTATCTCTTGAATTTATATGAAATGTCATGCCCACAAAGCGAGTTTAGAAGTTAATAATATAATTTGTTGCATTAAAAAGGTAATTAGCTTTAAAAAAGAAAGAAAAAGAAAGAGAAGGAAGAGTTAGCACTGTGCATGACCCATGCTAAGTTGCGGAGCTGAAGAGCTGTGCATGACCCGTGCTCAGTTATGGGGCTGAAGTGCTATGCGCAACCCGTGGTGTGTTAGGATGGGGTTTTTAGGGCGCTGAACATGACTTGTGCTGGTTGCACGACCCGTGCTCGATGCCAGGTATATAAATACTTGAGTTTCTTTATCATTTGGTCTTAATTTCATTTTCATCCATCTCCACTTGAGAAAAACCCTAGATTCATCTTCTTCTTCTTCTCTCTAAACACTAAACCACTCACAAATTTACTCAAAACACTTGGGTGTATCATCATCAAAGTGAGGAAATCAATTCTTTGGTGTGGTTTGAGGAGAGAGAAATGAGTTTATGCAAGAAAGAAAAGAAGAACAAGGAGACCCAACACCAAACCTGGCCCTAGAGGGCAATCTAAGGAGATTTTGGTAAGTTTTACACTATCTTAACTTCTTTGATCCATGAATTTCTTTGATTTCTCCTTCTTAATGAAGAAAATTGAAAATCTAATAAAGTTGGGGGTTTATGACCAAAATGGGGTTAGGTGGGGTAAGATCTTATGATTTAAAGGTTAATTCATGTCTAAAAGAGTGATATTAAGTTATGACCTGGTTTTTGGAATACACCTTTAGGTTGGAAGAGTGTTTATGAGACAAGTTTCGGGTTAAGTCTTATTGATGTAAGTCTTCGTACTAAAACGGCATATTCAGTATTTTAGGCTTAGGTGTGGAAGGAAGACAACAACCTTTACGAGGAGACCAAGCTTGATTTGACACATGGGGGTGAAGGAGTATTTTTTGTAAGGGTTTGTACATATTTTCTTTATAATCTTCATAGGTGCACTGTATGAATGCTTGTGAAAATGCTGGATAATGTATTATGAATATTGATTAAAGAACATTAATAGTAGCAATTAATGTGATGATAATAAATGAAATGGAATGTAGTAATGACACATAAATAAGGTTAAATGATTATGTATAGAAAAAAGGTAATGGTTGTTGAAAATAGTTGTAAATATGAGTATTGACATTAAATGTTCAATTATGATGATATGAATGGTCAATTTTGTTGTGATGTGCCTATATAGGGCTTTTAAGCCAGAGAAAAGATAAAATTGAATGTGGCACCATGTTAGGAGGCCAATGTGGCCTGAGGCCCGATATTTAGGCACCATTGACCATTGTTGTGAAAGACTATGGTGGCTTGAGACCGGTATTTGACACTTTTAGCCTTACTAGTTGAGGTGGTGTGAAACCTGATATTTTGGCGCTCTCAACTAGGAATGCTCAATAGAGCTTGGAAAAGTGTTTGAAACTTATGAATATGGTTATGCTATATGTTATGAAATGATTGTAATTAATTTTTGCTATGATGACGTATTATCGTGAAATATTTTATAGTATTAAAGGCAAGGTATACGGTAAGTTTGGTGGGTTATGTATTTATATACACATGTGTATAGTATGTTTATATGTACCACTGAGCAATGTTTGCTTAGTGTGTGGATGTTTTTGTCTAACACACAAATTGTGGATAGCTTGAAAAGTTGACAAAGAGGACAAGCCACTGAAAAGAAAAATGATAAACTTAGGGGTTGATGATATGTTCATTTCCTTTCTTTTAAATTTGATTTTTGTAATTCGGGACGGGCGTAGTTACATTCGTATATGTCTTAGGCATTAAGGACATGTAAATTTGTAACTCTTCATATATTTTGAAAAGTTTGTAAAACTTTGGCAAGTGAAATCATTATATTTTATTTTGGTAAAATTATAGATATTTTAATTCAATCATGTATGGATATTTCATTTTTACCAAGATATTATGACCATGGTACATTGATATATTTTAAATTTATCATATTTTTTAAAGTCATGCATAGTAATAACCTTCAGTAAAATTAGAAGAAAATTTAATTATATGATGGGTGTTACATGCAACGTGTTCATTCATTACCGGAGCTCCAGCTACACTTTACATGGTTTGAGAGCTAGGATTTTGTTCTTGTGACGAATACTAATAGTTTTACTATTCATTCTATTTATGATAATTGTTGAAGTGTCAGAGGCAAGATTATCAAATCTGAAAACTTTGACTCGACTGGCACCCGATCTAAACTTCTCCTGCTCATCCTCTTTCTCTCGCTCTCTAAAAGCAAAAATTTAAAAACTGGCATAAATGGAATAATTTTCAGTATAAATGAAAAAATAGAAAACTATGGATGAAAATTGACAAAAATATAAAAATTTTAGTAAATCATAAAATTTTTTCATTAATTTATCATATCGTATTCAAATTCACCCTAATTGTGTTATAATATATCAAGACAAGACTGAGCACAACCTACTAACATAAATTGCTACCCTCCCAATATCCAGAGAAATTCCAGGTTCATTGTGTTCCTCTATACTCTCAAATATTCATTTGATGTTTCTCTATCTCAAATATTTATATTGATTCATTGGCTGCCTAAGTGGGGCAAAAGACAAGGTTACAATTTTTTCTTTTCTAGAATAGTTCCTTCGTCAAATGTGATATTAAAGAAGACCTTGAAAGGAAGATAAATTGACTGGAGAATTTTTCTGCTTCAGAGTCTAACTTTGGGGCAACCACCAAACATCACTTGTTATATTAACTTCAATTTCTCGACCATTGGAACATGATAATGCGTAAATCAATGATACAGATGATTGAAATGCAAAAGAGAGGCATTCAACATTTTCCGCAATAAAAATACAACCCACTTCAATGGGCACAGATACAAGTTGTTCTTTCATATTTTTCTTTTTAATTTTTATTTTATTTTTTAAAGAAAAGGGTACAGATACAAGTTGCTTCACCGTCTTTGCAGCTTCATTGACCTTGCGCAGCTGCCATGCCAGGGTTTAGAAGCTCATCATTGACTGGCAATCCGTCCAAAAACGCTTGTTAAATGATGCTTCTTCAATTTTCTTCGTCTCAGATTGCTTGCCCTGCAGAAAAATATCTTAATCCTTTACATCTCCCATTAAATGAGAAACCAGAAACAAATATAAGCACCATAAGGTTACTAAATATTTGCCTAATGGAAATGATTGTTGCTAACTAAAATCTCTCCCATATGAGTTTGTACTAAGCTCTGTAGAGCTTCATATGCATATTATACGTACTAAGCTTCATATAGGTTCATATGCATATGTACTAAGCTTCATATAGCTTCATATGCATATTATCCGTTTTCCTAAGAATTCTTTAAAAAATAAGTCTTTAATTTTTCACCTTTCTAATATCATAGGTTTTGTTTACCAACCGACGACTGTTAAAATTTCATTATGTACTTCGCATTTCTAAATATTTTGAACTAATTTCACTGTGTACATTACAGCCAGTATGACTAATAGTGCACACGGAGAAAGATATACTGACCAGTATTGATTGTGCAATACAAATGCATCAGTTGGCACTTGTTTGCCATCATCATTCCGGTTCCAATGGTAGAGTGCATGAGTCCTGTTCTTTATTTCCAGTGTTGAATGCCCATAACTGGCTTCTCTGAATGCAGAATAATCTGGTTGTGGATCTCTGAAACTACAGTGCAATAAAACATTTGATTAACAAAAAAAATAAGAGTGATTTTCTTAATGAAATTCATAAGCAGCTAGATTCTTTAACATCAGTCGTCATTATCATTGATTTTTTATCAACAAAAGCAGGGTGAATTTCAGAATTGCAATTTTACTTACTTTCCAGCAAGACCTTCTTGATTTCCTCCATCTCCAACAGTAATGTAGACGGGAGCAGATTTGTCCGCTATAGGATAATGGTCACCACTTGACACATTATAGTGAATATTGGAGATTCGATACTGATTCAACACAGAAACAAATCAGCAGCATCCAATAAGGAGATGTTCTCATGCAATTGGTTGATATTGTCATATGAAAGACATACTGAAGTACAACACTGTATCAGCAACAACTAAATGATCAAAATTCCAAAGTAGAGTGGTTCACCTTACAATTTGTTACAATGCTAACAACTAACAATCATGGAATAGAGTTAGCAAGAGAGAAGGTCAAAGTAAATAAATTTACTCATAATTTTTCTCAGTCCCAAATTGCAATATTTTTTATCATATTACAATAAGATGGAAAAACTATAAAAGTAAATAACCATACCGATCTTTCATAAGCATGAACATGTCCAGCAAAGACCACATCAACTTTATAACGGATGAACCACTTCTCAAAGGCTGCTCGCATACTTTCACCCTCCATAAAGTGCGCTTCATTACTATTATAGAGTGGGACATGCATAAGAACAATGAGCCAAGGTGTCTGCTCCCTGTTTACCTTTTTGAGTTCTTCTCTCAGCCATAGCCACTGGGGTGTATATTTCACTGTTGACAAGTTAAATCAATCTCAATATAAATCACAGCAGTATGAGTACTCTTTAATTAGAAAGGGCTTTTCCATTGAGGAAACAATACAAAAATTGCAGTAAGAGGGGGGAAAGGAGAAAACACGAACATTACAAACTACAAATTAAAGGATGTAAAATTCTACTGAGATAAAGAAAGAACAGGAGATAAGCCTATGCTAAAACAAAAGAGCTCTCCACAAATCCCATTGCATATCAGCCATACAAACCCATTAAACAATCAATTGGCACAATAAGACAAGAAGTTAAAAAAGAAAAAAAAAAAATCTTAAGTTAGGTTCTAGATGTAACGAATATATGTCAGTGGAGATTATTTTAAGCACATCAATGGTTTATGAACAAGTGAATTGTGAAATTGTGCTTGTGCTGCAAAATATACTTGAGTGAAATTCTTAAACTCCTTTTTGCGAGAGCCATCAAGAAGCCACAGAATGTTAGACTTTTAACCTATAATATATTAATTAAATGAGATTAAAACATCAAATGATGAGTACCTAATCAACAGTAGTGCAAAAAAATGAGGCACTGGAAAGTTACCAAAAGGAGAATAGCTGGATAGCACGATTATATGAGCAGATGCACGTCTGATGGCATACCATAGAGGACTACTGCTCTTTGAGGCTGAACAAGGGGTAGGGTACCGATGAAGATACGATTTGAAAGGAATGACTTCCCCCTGAATGAATTTGAAATTTAAAGGGATTAGGAAGCAAACAAGACATTATTCTGCTAAGAGATTTTTTATGACATGAATAATTATGGATACTTAGTATGAAAAAGGGCCAGAGTAATTACAAATGACAATGTGATACAATTCTATCATGGGAACTACTTCATTACATGTATCATTGTTGAATATTGCTACACGTCAGACAACATGAGCAAATAAAAATGCAGAAAAACAAAGAAAATAAAACAAAATGGAAAAAAACACGCACACACACAAATGGCGCGGCACGAGCTTATGTCAATCACTGTTCAGTTTGTTCCTGTACCATGGAATGAGGAAAACAAGATTCAAACAAGAAAGTAAAAAGAGCTCAAAACAAGGGGCTACATGAAGTTTAAAAATATCCTTGAGATTGTCATTTGAACATCACAAGACCAGCAGCACTACAACAACAGTAAAATAACTTTGCATATAAATGATCTAGAGGGGTTCAACTTTTCAAAGTCAAACTAATTTGTGCATTGCATATTGGATAAAAAATGCACCTCATTTGGGAAAAATAGTATTGAAAATAATAATATTCATCACTAAGTAGTTAAACCATAATAACTTTCCTAACATATTACCATGTAAGGCATGTACTCTATTTCGTGATTTCCAGCAGACCAAATCCAGGGCTGATATGCTGCAGTTTTTTCAATGAAACGACCCCAAGTATCCCACCGGATACCAACATCATTATACTGGTATCTATCAGCATAAGAGAGATCTCCAACAAATAAGACAACCTGGGCTCCACTTTGCATGAAATGCTCAAGAGTAGACAGGGAGTTATAGGTCTGCCCCAAGTCACCTGCCACATGCAAAAAGCAACTCATCAATGATATTCATATAGAACTATTATAGAAAAATCAAGTTGAGTTCTTAGACTATGTATACAAAGATAAGTAGAAATTATATGACATTCATACACAACTATTACAGAAAAATTAAGTTGAGTTCTTAGACTATGCATACAAAGATAACATGGAATCATATTTGATGTTCTCTAGAAGGGGAACCAGCAGCAAATCGAGTTAAGGTTTGTGAAAGTCATCCATGGATAGTCTGATACATAGATTAACGCATAAAGTTGAAGGTGACATGAGGACAAGGAAAAAAAAAAATTCAGAATTCAATGGTTCAGGTTATTGAAGATGAGAGACCTCATGTTAGAGAAATGTGGCTTTACATTGTTGAAATTTGGCAAATCATATTATAACAAACAAATAACACTAACTACTTTGTCAATAAGTTACTAGTTCAACTGTGATAACAGATCTTTTTTATTGTTAATATGTAACTAAGTTAAAAAGAATCCATAAGAACCAGGTCACGTATGTTGCAATTATGTTGCAAAACTAAACTATTGGCCTTGAAAATATAGTTACTATGATGAATAGCTAACTCTAAACTTGAACCGTATGAAATAATTTAGACAGCCATCATCACATAACATACAACAAAATAGTTTCAAGCATGAAGTATGATTTTATCCAGCATGAAACCTAGACACCAAATTCTATTCATATTAAAACCAGCAAATATTCAAAATTCAAAGAAGATTAATATTTTAGGAATAATCATATTAAAAATTGCCCTTAGAAGGTCCTATAAAGGATAATAACTCACCAATTATTCCAAATTTATAAGGAGTATCTGGGTTAACCATTGGAGGTGTTTGAAACCAGAATTCCCGAGAAGAATCATCGTTCCCAATCTTGTAATAGTATTTGGTGTCATACTGGAAATAAGAAACAACTTCCGTGATTAATTCAGAACATTGTGAAACAGAAAATTCCAAATCAGTGGCATACCAATTGGCTGGGGGAAATAATTAACAACGTCAATGACAATATTAGATCTGACAAATTAATACTTACTAATTTGGCATAATTGAACACAGGTATTTCATAATCTATTTATAGAGTGACATTAAGTATGCTTTGGATTGATGTATGGGTGAGCAGACTTATGTATAATTATACAATGACCTACTGAACATCCTAGAATTAGCAGTTCACTTCCTGTTTCAATAAAATTAAGCTACTCAAGAAATTACCACTTCCATGCGTTTACATATAATTACTAGTGCCATATTGATACCATACAACTTATAAATACCAGTTTGCTTATTGTTTCAACAAAAATTAAGCAAAATTATCTAACCTCTTTCTGTGGATCAATTTTACATTACCTCAAGGCCTTCAAGGAGACATTGATGGATGTATCCAGATTTGTATTTGTAAAACGTATAGTTTGTCACTGTGCCCTCAGCAGTAAAGTCATATTTTTTCTCTGATATTCCATATTGTACCACACTGGAATCTGGTTCATCAGGAGTCACCCACGAGATTATTACAGCTTTTCCATTGTAATCACCTTGGGTTAAATGTACCTTCAGTAAAATCAGGACAATGTAGCAAATTAACAAAAGGCTGACGATAGAACAAATACAGCATAAATTTAAAGTAGAATGAGATATTATTCCATCCTTTCATCACCTGATTAAACAATTCTGGGTATTTACATATAAAAGGTGTGCATTCTATGAAAAATAATATGATTTTGTAGGTATGGTAGCATGTAAACTGCACAGTACAACTACTTTCTTTTATTAACAGAATGAGTCTTGAACAATGTCAACAAACCATATCTTGGAAAAAAATGAAAAGATGAACTCTTACTAATATGAAAACGTCAATCATTGAATACATTAGCTGTAAGCATTAAGATAGAAAATACAGCTCTCATCGAAACAACCAGGGCCAATCACAAGATTTGGAGTTAAAGTGCCAGGAAGTCTATATGCTTTTGCAAATAAAGTGAAGGTTTACTTTATTCATATGAATTGGTAGTCTAAATCTGCTATCAACTCATATTTCCAAATAAATTCTACACATTTATCTCATAAACATGTTCATAAATCTCAACTAAAATATATTTTGATCCAAAGGATTCAAATACGGGCAAGCCAAAAAAAAAAAAAAAAATGACAACTATTCATCCTTAATATATGAATCGCATATATGCTAACATATCAGAGACATATTGTTGAAAAGGAGATACTAAAATATGAAGTTGCTTACTTGCTGTGGTGCATTACGACCTTTAGGAACAGTAAATACTTCATTATCAAGAGGGATATCAGTAGATGGCCACTCAGATCGAACAAATGAACTCGTGATTCTCGCATTTCCATTGTTCACAAGTCTCAAGAAGACGAAGAATGCCAATAAAAGCCGAAGCAAAGACAACTCCATCTTAATGTCGATCAATCATCCAGTCAAAATTTCAATTACCTGCAGCCACAGAGTCAATTCAATATGATTTTATAATCATAGAGCCACCTTAATTATGATCACTCAAATCTCCAAATCCTTAATCGCATTTAACCTAACAAATACATATTATTCAAGAAAAACAAGATCCATAAGCAGAGTATTAGAAATGAAACAGAGAAATAAAGAGAGACAAAGAACCTCAAAGAAAATCAGCAGGCAGGCAGGAGACTTAGCTCAGCAGGGAAGAGTGAGGATAATTGGATGAAGGTAGCGTATTAACTAACGGTGATCCGTTGGTTATCATCACTTATCCATAGCTAAATGACAGAATTTCTTTGCTACTTTTGCCCGTAACTGGTGATTTGGCATCTGCTGGAGCCATTTGAAGTATATATTTTTCTCAGGATTTCACCAACCGTCATGTATTTATTATTTCTATTTAGCAATTAACATTAAAATAATCATATTTTTTATTTTTTAACTTTTAAATATATATATATATATTTTTTAAATTTTATATTAAATATATTTTTAAAAAAAATTTAATTTAATTTGATCATAATATGACACTCTTAATCTAATTTTCTAACATAGTTATATAGACAGCTAGTATATTGATAGTATATTTACATTTATATAGCTATATCTATGTAGATATAGTTTATATATAACTAATTTTGAGCATATATATTTATATTTATACAAATTTATATAAATTTATATATTTTTAACTATTATCATATTATTTCAAAAAATATATTATATTAATTTAAAATATATATATTATCAATATCAAATTAAAAAAATATTTTTAAAATATCAAATCAAATTATATTTTTTTTGGAAATATATTTAATATAAAATTAAAAAATAAAGAATAAAAAATATAATTATTTCTATTGAGAAATGAAAGTACAGGTTATATTTTCAGTAAATTATTTTTTTTATCAAAATAAATTAGTTTCATAAATGTCTTTTTTATTTGTCCTAAAACAATAGTCCACTTTTCTTTTCAAAAATATAATTATATATTGATTTTTTAATAAATTTATGTTTAATATATCTTATTATCAACTAATATATATTTTTAATTATATTAATTATATTTCTTAATATATATGAAAATATAAATAAATTTATTAAAGTGAGATGAGAGAATATATTATTTATAAGAAATGAATATACTTTATATTTTAACAGTTAAAATTGGATGATACAAATAGCATATTCTTTAATTAAAAGTTTTGTATTCGATTTTTAAATATAAAATATTTTAACATTTGGAAAAAAAAAATATTTTGCTTCCTTAAAAAGTTGTGAATTTTAAAAAAAAAATAATATAACTGAACTTTTCATATTTGTTTTATTTAGTATTCATCTTTCAATTTTGTTATATTTTCTAACATTATTTTATATGTTTTTTATTTTATTATAATTAATTACTCTTTTACTTTTGAAATAGCAAAATAGGAAAATAAAAGGAGTTAATACTTAAGAAGATATTTGTATTTAGCTAAGAAATAAAGAAAAGAAAATTCAATTAGACATCTTAATTCTTTTTAAAACTACATGAATATTAAATTTATCTATTTTATTATTTTTAATTATTGTAATTATTATAATTCATGCATTTTGTCAGCATCATCAATATTATGCCAGTAATCAAAAGCATGTAAAAATAATGAAATTGATAAATTTTTAAATATTTATATAATTTTTCAAAAAATTGAATTATTTAAATTTTTTTAAATTTTTTTTGCCAAGTACGGAGATATGAAAGTATATTAAGCCAAAAGAAAAAAGCTTTAAAATACTTGATATGGTATTGTGGTGATAATGAGTCCAACTTGAGCATAACATGATACTGTTTTGGAAAATTACTGTGGAACTAGTAATGCTGCAACATTGTTTTTCTTTGTTCATATCTTACACTTATTATATAATTATTCATATTATTTAATTTAATTTATTAAATGAAATAGTAAATTTTATAAATTAAAATTTTGATGATGTTGATTCATTATAAAATAAATATTAAAAAATTAAAAATAAAGTGTTGATAGCATTCAAACCGGTGAGGACTAAAGGCTCTGTCTCTCTATGGGAGTTCATGTTGTAAAAATTAGTTCGATTTGGCTGGTTCAATTGGAAAAATTGAAAATTAAGCTCTAGGTCAGGCGGTTTTATCTCCAGAATTAGGGGAGAAATAGCCGAGTGGAAAAACTAGCGATCCAGCCAGTTTTAACAGGAAAAACTGGGAACCGGACCTGGTTGATCAGTTTTTGGGAGATTTTTTAATTTTATGCAAAAAAAAAAAATCAAATTATTAAATCTTGTCCAATATAACTAACTCAACTAAAAAATGACCTTCAAACTAGATGAATTAATCACAAATTAGTCAAATTGGTTAAAATAAATATGTTTTTGAACACTTAACGCATCCTTATTCATAAGATATTATGTCTTTTTCCTTCTTTTTTTTTATATGGAATTATTTACTCATTTTTTAATTTTTTTCTTACTTCGTTTTTATATTAATTTTCTTTTACAATTTAAGATTTTTGACTGATTGTATTTTCAAGTTATAAATTATTTTTATATTTAATAATTAATTAAATATTTAGTTATACAAATAATAAATATGATTTTTTTTAAAAAAGTGAGAATATAAGACATGTTATATTTTAAGAATGACATCCAACAACTTATATTCTATTTTTATTATTTATGAGACATATTATATTTTATTATATATGAGACATGTTATATTTTATAAAAATACTGGTTCGACTCTAGTTTGATTTTAAACCCATGACCTACTGGTTTTTCCGATTTATTGATCGGACAGATTTTTACCTTGATGGAAGCATTTGATATTACTGTTAAGTATTTTAAAAGCAGATTTTAAATTTTTTTATTTAATTAATTAATTTTTTTAATTTTTTATAATTTTTTTTTCAAATATATTTTTTAAAAAAACATTCATTATCAATTTCTACCAAAAATAATTTTTAAAATTAAAAATTTTTTTTTTCCAAAAGTCAAATCCAATTTGACCTTATGCATAGAATGTCCAACCATTCATTTCCCTTTCAGGATTATTGAAATCAATACTATTTTTTATATCTTATACACAGCGGAAAAAAAAAAAAGTTAATAGTTTGATTGATAATTTTACTTTTACTTGTGAGAATGTGGAAAATCCAAACTCATTATCATTCATTAATTGATTGATGGCGTATTTGACACTTGTGATATATATATAAAGAGATGATTATCTCTATTTTATAATTTACGTCCATTGAATCTATAATGAAAAAAATAAAATAAAGATATTACAGTTATCTAGTTGGAAAAGATAGGCAAACATAAGTTTGGCTTTGCCCCGTGCCCTTTTCACAAATTCAATCAACTCAATTTTATATTTAAAACAAGAAAGAATTTTTTATCGGTAACAAATGAAAAATAATTATTCATTAAATAATAAAAATTTTATTAAAAGGCTGAAAATTTATGTCCTTACTTTTATAAGAACAGACTAATAGAATCAAATGACAAAGAGTCAGAAATCTAAATTAAATAATATAAAAATAAATAATGTAAAAATAAATTTTTACTATTTTTAACGGGAGACAAATATTAGAAAAATGATGTAAATTTACATAATATTACATATATTTTAAAAAATTAAAAGAAATAATTACCCATATTTAAGTTAATATATGTCCACCATTGCTTAGATGACATAATTCATTGATTTAGATCCGAATATACCATTACTATCTTCTACTTGTCACTTACTATTTGTTCCTTATTCAAGTTACGTAGTCAACCTTTATATTTTGAAAATAAGATATTTTGATTTTTTTTTCATAAAAATGTTAGGGGTATTTAGTTTAAAGTTGGGAATAAGAATAGAATTGGAAATGAAAGGGAAAAAGAACGAGAATGATTGATTTTAGTATGTTATTTGGTTCATTTTTACTTATTGAATAAGAATATGAGTTAAATTTTATTTGTATATGTTTTGTTAAATTGTTATGTTTATATAATACATTAATTTATAGATTCATAATAAAATAATTTAATTTTTTATAAAATAAAATAAGAAGAGATCATCTAATTAAATATATATTCTATATTTAAGAGATTATCTAATTAAATATATATTCTATATTTATTTAAGATAATTAATTTCATCATTATTAAAAAATAATTAATATTATTAGAATTATATATTTTTCATGATATCTTCTAATTTTTTTTTTTGAAAGACATAATGTCTTCTTATATTAATTAAGAGTAAGTATATTAGAAAATTAAAAAATAATTATAATTTATACTTATTTATAATAAAATATATTAAATAAAAATATACATTAAATATAAGGTGTATAATAATTAAGATAATTTATTTTTTAACTAATTTGACTTGGTTTTTACGAGAATAAAATATTCATTTCTTAAAGAGAGATAGTAGAATAAGAAATTCTCATTGATAAAAAAATCTTATTCTCATTATATTTTATTTTTTAAACCAAACATTAACAATGAGAAATCTGTTTCCATTTTTATTTTCATTTTCATTCTACTTTTTTATCAATCAAGCACTCCCGTAATTTATTTTAGCACTTTAGCTTAAAATATAAACACTCAACGAATATAAATAATACTATAGAGATCATGAAAAATTCAATTGTAAGAGATTTGTTTTCTTTTTGCCTTACTACAAGTATTCTCGTTCAGTTAATTAAAACCATATAGCGAGACTAATTTTATTTATATAGAATAAAATATCAAAAGCAGCAAATCATTCTCTTATGAATTTTAAAATTATTGTATATCTAAAATTTAAACTCGCACAAAGACATTACTGGAAAAAGATTTGTTGGCGGATAAAAAAGAATGAATTTTCATTCTAAATTTCTTAACTTCATTAGTCATAAAATTTACTGCGAAATTGGTCGTCAATAATAAGAGAAAATTGAATATTTATGATTTGCTTCGCTAATTGTAGAGATGAATAACAATTACCTGAAATATTCCAATTACCACATATCATATATATATATATATATATAATCGAATCAAATCAAATATTAGTACATTAGTATGAAATTATGTCTATTTGATTTTTATTTATTTATTAAGAAACAAACAAAATTAAAGTAATTAAGCAAAGTGATTGCAGATCCGAACCGAATGGTTGTCGATAGATTAGAATTAGATGGTGCAATATACTCTCATGTAAAATATGCCAAAACAATTTAATACTGATTATCAAGAATAATACAAATTAATTAAATTAAAAATCTCTGCTGAATAATATATTTAGAGGGTGGCCCAGCCTTGCAGAAGCCACTGTGTATGGTCTGACTGGTCGTTGCGCTAATTTCTATTTCAGCGAAACACTTACGTCTCTTCCTTGATTTCTCTCCATCTAATATTCTCTCTGTTACGTTGTCTGTCTTTTGTGAGTGAAATTAGTCCATTAATGGGAGACCCATCATCGAAGAAAGAGATTTCTAGACTCCTCAGGGTCTTAGAAGCTCTTAGACAAGCTTCTCACGAGCTTCAATCTCAACCTAGTCCCAAATCTGCCGATTCCAACTCCCCCGCCATTAAAGCTCTGTTAGAGCTCGAAACAGAGTCTGAGACAATTCTTTCCGAAGACCCACATCTCTCTATTCTCTCTCAGCACCTTTCCCATCTCAGAACCCTTGTCGATACTCTTCGTAAATCCCGCGGCCATAGTCTCCGCAATTTCCTGACTCGCCGAGTCTCCACTCACTCTATCTCCCAAGTCGCCGGGTCTATCGAGTCCGAAATTCAAGCCTGGATTGATCGCGAAAGCTTAGAGAATCTGACAACCCTGTTGAAGGAACCTGGCAAAAACGAAGACGAGTTGCTGAGCTTGTTAACTCAGTTTGAGAAGCGCATTTCACAAGGGTTTAATCGCGAGTTGCAGGATTTGGTACTGAAATCTAAGATTCTTTTCTTACTTGAAAATATTGTCTGTGATCCCATCTGGTCCAAGAGAATTCGGGAACAGTGCGGTTTTGTTGTTGCAGCTTTGATTTGTTTCAATAAAGATGTATTTGTGGGTCAAGTTCAAATGGGTCCTTTGATTCATGCTCTCGTATCAATGGCTTCATGGAAATCAATGAAAGTACTGTGCACTCTTATAAAGCTAATCAAATCACCATTAGTAGATGAAATTGAATCCAATGGAGAAATACCCAAAATCATAAGTTTCTTGGATTATAAAGATTTGCAGCTTCGAATTCTAACAATGGATTGCATTCTTGAAATTGGGTATTTTGGTAGGAAGGAGGCAATTGAAGCTATGCTTGAAGAAGGATTGATAAAGAAGCTAGTGGAATTGCAAAGATCAGAGCTTGGCGGAGATTTGATTGACATGGGTAGGTTTGATGAGAAAGAAAGTAAAAAAGGAGACAACAAAGAGAAGAAGTTTCTAGATAGTCATCCGTTTGCAAGTTGTGTGGCGAGATTTGCAGTTCAATTAGAGGTTGGTGAGGGATTAAGGCAAAGGGAAAAAAGGGCATTCAAGCAGCAGATATTGCAGAAAGTTAGAGAAGCTTCTGCTTCTGATGCTGAGGCTGCTACTATTGTAGCTGAAGTCTTGTGGGGTTCTTCACCTTGAAATTGTGAGTAATGGGGAGGCAAAAACCAAAGTCATTTGATTCGGTACCATGTTATTAGTGATTTTTGTAGTTAAGAATTC
Source organism: Balakata baccata (assembly GCA_949630135.1). NCBI lineage: Eukaryota > Viridiplantae > Streptophyta > Magnoliopsida > Malpighiales > Euphorbiaceae > Balakata > Balakata baccata. The sequence goes on from CATIWF010125779.1 coordinate 38,590, forward strand.
TTTTTTGTAAATTTGTGTATTGGTGTGTTATGCCTTGTAAATAAGTTGTTGAATAACTTTGTGTTCTTGATTGTTAGGTGTTTCCTTCTTTGTTCATAGAGTTAAATTGGCAGTCTCCTATTTTAGATGTTCATATTGAAACCATGGGAAAACCAGCTATCACTATTGATTTCGTTTTGAAAATTTAGCACTATATGTAAGGACATTGTTAAGGGCAACAAAAATGGGAAGATAAAAATATATATAAATAATATATCAGGACAGGAATCGGACGGGACATAAAAAATTTTCATAAAAAAATTCATTCCGGTCAGAGTAGATTTAGAACGGAATGCTATACAAACGGATCCAATTGTCATCTCTAGCAAAAGGAGAGAATTTGTTGGAGTGGTGCACCTTGGTTCTTGTTATAATTTTATTTAATTTTCCTGAATGCAATCAAAGTGTCAGAAGATTTTGGAATTAAGTGGCCATTTTTGGAATGAGATCTAATAGGTGTAAAATACACCTTTCAAATTATCTATTTCTAAATATCTATTGCAGCAGCATGTACATCATAGAATTGGCCTTTTGTAATTTATTTAAAGGGGATAATAAGTGGGTGAATACAATACTTGTAGAGGGAAGCTTTTAGAGTGGAGGGCTGAGGACTTGAACACATATCATTTTCTGGGCATATGCTGTTGTGATTAAAGAATCTTCTAATTGCATTTGTTACGCTATCTTAATTATAATCATATGAGGCCACCTTCAATATTAATCATGCATTTCATCGGTTCTTCCCAAAAAAGAAGGATGTACTTCTAATTTTATGCATATTTAAAAAAAGAGGTCTTCTATAATGCATCCGGTGTAAATTACACCGGATACTTTAGAACCATTGGATCATTAATTTTTAATCTCAACCATTCATTATCAAGGGATGATATTAAAAGTTTATAATCTAATAGTTTTAAGGCACTCGGTGTAAATTATACCGGGTACACCATAGAATTCCTTAAACAGGGATGTTGTAAGATAATTGATAAATCAACTGCTTTCTTCCTTCCGAAAAAATAGACTTCTACTTTTATAGTATATTAAGAAAATTAAATTAAAACATTCACATATTAATTTGGATATTATTGGAAAAAAATTAATTATTGCATTTATATTAATATGAAACTATTAATAAACTTAAAAATGGTCTCAGAATAATGGTTCATTTTTTATGTGATACTAGAATTAAAGAAAACATTAATAATGTAAAATAATTGAATATAATATCTCTTTAAAAAGGAACATTTTAATTATTACCCATATTTTCTATTTCTTACACGGAATAAAACTTCTCATAATTATTAGTGAAATTTTTATTAAAATAATTGAAAAGTTTTATCATTGTTAGAAAATGGACAATCAAATTGTCAATAAATTTTTCTTCAACAATCATTTTGGGAGAGAGGGAGTAATTTCTATTTGTTGTTTAAAAAAAACGCGTTAAATGATAAATATATTATTGAAAATCAACATAGTAACTGGAGAGGGTTTATCTTCCAAAAAGAAAAAAAAAAACAAAGAAGTGGGGAGGTGGGGGTGTACATTTTTAAAAGGGAGTAACCAATAATTAAGGTGCAAAGACACTTTACACTAATAATTACATTTCTATTAAAATTCCACTTTTCTAAAATAAAAGTAAAAAATAATTAAAGATACCAACCGATATGGCCAGAGATATAATTACAGAAAATTTTAAAAATTTGTGGAGAAATGAAACTATTCCTGAATCTCATTAATCCTTATTCATTAAATTGGTAAGAAATTTGTAAGAAGAAGAATTAGTAATACAACCATTATTTTTGTTTTTTCTTGAAGAGATTCGATGGGTCATGCAACATCCTTTAGTCATCCCGTTACGTTTATTATAAAAATAATAAACTCCTATCAAAATTAATGAATAGTGTGTAAAATATTTAAACTCTATATTTTTCTAATTTTTATAAATAAAAATATCGATTAACTTATCCCTTTAATGGTATATTCCTTTGCACCTTATATTATAATGTAAAGAAATAATACCCACATTGTTCATAATTATTATAGTGAATAGCTGAAGGAAATATTATGGAGCATGTGGATGGGAATTGTGAATAAGTGATGAAAAGGGTAAAGGCATGCAGCCACAACTAAAAGCCAAGTTTCAGATTCTGGTGATAAAGAGAGTTGACAAAATTTATGGTCTTCAATTTAGCAAGAATTCTTTCACAACAAAACCTCTTCCTTCACCCTTTTTTCTTTTTCCTCTTTTTAATTGTTTATTTTTTCAAAAAAAAAAAAAGTGAAAGTTCTACAACAGTTAATTTCATTTATAATCATTAAATTTTATCTTTATTGCAGTAAAATTAAAAAAAAAATTCATTCCATAAAAGTCACTGAATTATATTTTCATTTTATTAAAGTTATTTTTAGTTAATTTTCAAATATGTATCACCAAAAAAATGACATATCAACTGACTTGTCACTAGAAATTTAATATGGCTCTTAATGTGTAGAAGAAAACTGGAAAAAAAAATTAATAAAATAAAAATATAATTCAATTATTTTTAAAAAAATTTTTTTTATAACTTTTCTATAAAAAAAATAAAATTTAGTAATTATATATGAAATTAACCCTATTCCAACTGGGAGTTGAGTTGATAATGGGGAGAGGAGACTGTAGGCTAGCAGTGCATGCATGATTGCAATGCTTTTGAAACTCTTGTAAATTAATAGAGCTTTGGATGGTGAGGTGGCTGCCCATCCCCAACACACTTATCATTCAGTTGAAAATGCAACCTACTTTCAGTCTGATTAAAGGCAATTTTGATGAAGGATGTTCACTTCTTACTAGTGTTGGCAAACTCACCCATGCCTGTTTATTTATTTATATTTGATTATTTAAATAAAGATATAGATTATAAATAGGTAGTTTAAATATAAATGAATTCAATCCATTTTGACCACTAAAAAATTAAATTAAAAGGATTAGGGTATGATTTATAAAAAAAATACTTTACTTTTTTTTTCAAAATTTTTAGAAAAACTACTGAATATATTAGTCATTTTTAGCCATTTTTTATCTGATTTATATAAAAAAAATTTAACATTATTTTTTCTAAATTTTTTATTAATAAAAAATAAATTAAGTGACTTTGTAATTATTATATATTTATTATTGTTTTTTACTGTAAAAAAATTATCAATTTTTACTGTCAAAATTAATTTTTTTTACAGTTTGTGATAGAAGTTTTTTAAAAAATTAATAATTACAAGTTTAAACTGTCACAACCGCTTGTTTGGGGTATTGATTGATACAAATGAATCGAAACCGAATAAGTCAAACCGACATGAAACTGAGCTTGTTGTATTCAAAATAGTGCCAATACGATCAAAATCTAACTACAGACTCAAAGAAAGCGAAAAATTAGTATACGTATTTGTGACGCTAAGCTATCGAGTGAAAGCAATAAGAGAGGCAAAATCATAATTTTATAATTTTTGACCCAATGAGCGAGTTGCAAGCCGATAACACTGGGACATAGGGTATAGTAAGACAAATTCATAAGTAAAATTTCACATCAAAATTTATCCGTTTAGAGTTTCAAATTGATGAAATAAAATTCAGTTCCTGATTTTATAAGGAAAATATCGAAGGATGAAAAAAGATATTTGTAATGATTAAAAGCTAAGTGAGATTAATTAATTATAATTTAAATTTATTAAATTTTAATCAATTTAATTAAAAACACTTAATTTTTTGCTGTAAATCTATTTTATTAAATTACTTATAAAATTTTTAGAAAAAACTACCGAATATATTAGCTATTTTTTATCTATGTTCCTAGAAATTTTCAATATTACTTTTTTTGAATTATTTATTAATGAAAGATATGTTCTATAATTTTGCAGTTAATATATATTTATTATCAGTCAAAAATTAAATATTTCAAAAAATAGTTTTAATAGAAATTATTTAAAAAAATTATTAGTTACACGTTTAAACTGTCATGTCTATCTATTTAGGGTTTCAATTGACATATATGAATCTAGACCGAATAAATTTGACTAACTGAGAGTGTTGTGTTCAAAACAGTACAAATACGATCATAATTTAACTATAGATTCAAAGTAAGTGAACAACTAATATATGAACTTGTGATGTTAAGCTATTGAGTGAGACTAATAGAGGACTAAATCATAATTTTATAATTTTCAGTCCAACATATAAGTTATGAGCCGAGAATACCGAAACATAAAGCATATTAAGACAAGTGTATGATTGAAATTTTATATTAAAATTTATTTGTTTAGAATTCCAAATTGAATAAATAAAATTCAGGATCCGATTCTATGAAGTGAGAAAAAAAATGAGGGATTAAAAAGGATATTTATCATGATTAAATTTTAAATAATAATAATAAATTATTTGAAATATTTAATGACAAAATATTTTTATAAAATTTTAATATTTAACGAAAAAAGTCAAATTTTGAAATAAAATTTTAATATGAGACTTTGCGATATAAATAGTAATTAACTAGTATAAGAAGCAAAGATAGTATAACTCTATCTATATAATGGTTGTTCCTGTTATCGAGTGAAATAATGGACATAGTCTTATTATATAGGTAGGGCATCACATTACAATTTTAATTTTATTTCTTATTTTTTCTTTGATTCAAATTTAAACTCCAATAAATCTGATGCTTTTAGTGTTAGAACACACATATTGATTCTAATCAGTTCGATGCAAGAGAAGTCGATTTGATTGCATATTTTACTTTTTATATTTAAAGATGTCTTAAGATGTTCTTTATTTATATCAAATATGCTCTTTAAAATAAAAGCATTGTTTAAAATACTCCAAGCTTCACCTATTTTTTATTTTTACTTTTCTATAAATATTTCATATCCTGGTAGTAAAAACTTAAATAAAATGTTTTAGGGTTACTGATGTTTATTCAATTTCATAATCCTTGCTATCCGAATTAGTGTTGTTAAAAAATAATGGATATCCAACTAATCACTTAGTTCAATCCAACCTAATCCAATAAATGAGTTTAAAATGGAAATTTGTTGGGTTGAATAAAATTTCTTTTTAACTCATTTGTATTTTGTGGGTCAGGTTGGTATAAAACTAACATTACAGGTTAGATTAAATTTTCAATTCTCCTCTCTCTATTGCTTTTCCCCTCTCTCATTCCTATTCTTTCATCACCATCTATATCAATCTCTCCTCTTATAATATCTCCATTTCTCACAAATCATTTGTGTCAAACTCTCCTCCAATGTCCATTTTTCACCACTAGCACATTTTGATGAATCTCCATAATTGTTGCTCCTAGACCTTCTAAATGTTTATTTCCAACCTAGACCTTCTAAATGTTTATTTCCACTTAAGTTGTTCGTTTTTTTATCTACTAGGCTCACTAGTGAGAGGTAACTTTTAGTTTTCAATTTCACTCTATCAATTTGATTTTGTGAGGCATGCATGTTAAGATCTTTGAATTTGTTTTACCTTTATAATTCGATTTTGTTTACTTTTTTTTTTTATTTGTGTGATTTGTTTGTTAGGAACTTTCGGTCTACAAAGTTGATTACAATTGGTTTTCTATAATTCGAGATTAGGGAGTGTTGATTGATTTCGTAATACCCTCCCATATAACATATTAACCAATACTACACCAGAAAGTGCTACTCAATTATAACATATTAAGACTATAAATATGTGTCTAAAATAAAACTTTTGTAACACTCTCACTTATAATAGGAATATATCTTATCATCCATAGGGAGTGCTACAAATCCAAGTGGTCATAACCTGTCAAGATTAAAACATTTTAACATATTGATATACTGAGTATCCTTATCTGATTAAGCATGTGTATCTCATATTCTATATCTATTTGGATAAATCTATGTATCCAGATTACCTGCATATATCACCTCAAGGTGATACTAGCCCTTATTTACCTATTTGATGTCAATCATATACTAATATAGGCATATCAAGCCCTCAGCTCATGCATAATGACTGTCTATGTAAGACAATATGACATATTACATGATTCTTAAAAATAATAAACATGATTAAATACAGTCCATTTAATAAATGATAAATGGATGCATGATATGTATAGGATGGACTCAAATCCGAGCCTATACGGTCTCCTCTGCATGGGCTTTGGCTCCCTCATTGTTATATGATCATCTACTATCTATTGGCTCCAAGACATGTGTGCATTAAAAATAACACACTAAGTTACTCATAGCTTAGTAGTATACAAGAGCATAACAAATATAACAAGTATTCATATTATTTATGGCATATGCAAATATATAGTATTATCAATTTCTAATCATATGGGCAATAATGTTGGACATTCATTTAAAATTTATACAAGAGTAAGACTAATCAAGATTCACATATATAATCAATACCCCATATACATGCTTAACTAAGTCGTAGATTGCATATCTTCTTTTTATTTTAATGTTCCAATATTTCTAAATCTTGTACTTTCTGGATTCCGATATAGCTATTACAAGGTTAGACCGCTTAGCAGCTCTACTGTATCTTAATTACCAATCAACGCATTGATATATCAGAGGCTCGAACATATACCGGTTATAGGAGGAAGCTAGACCCTCAGGAAATTGAGCTATGAACCTTAAGGCATTAACCCTCAGGGAATTGAGCCTTTTTGGTTAAGATTGGGCAATTGAGTTTGACAACTAATTATTCTCATCAATTATTCATACATCTTATTTGTATATCATTACTCAATGCATTCAAAGCATATGTGTGTTCAATTTCATGTATATATATCATACAAGAATAAATATACCAGATTCATATAACAAATTTATGTTATATTCTATTACTTTTCTTTCCCTAATCCTTATGTCATTTAATTAATTTACACACTTCATTTTATTGTTTATCAACCCAAATCTCGATCTTGAACTGTCTGGATATGAGATGTAAATAGAGCTGACAATTTTTGACACGACACGATACGAATATATCTAACATGTTTATGACACGATTAGACAGGCTTAAAAATATATAAAATATTTAATAAATTTTATACAACACAAAACAACATATTTAAACGATTATATGACACGAAACGACACGTTTAAACGTGTCGCTTCGTGTCATATAATCGTTTAAATAATACATATATATGTTTATGTATAAAAATTTATAGACAGTTAAACAATTGCATGAAACGAAAACGAAACGTTTAAATGACATAAATAGTGACACAACACGAATTACCAACTCTAGGTTTGAAATAGGGACGCTCTCAAATACTCACCATAATTTAACTCGCTCTCAGAGCCAAAGCACCTTAATTATGTACAACACCATCTGTATATAATAGGATTAGGAGCACTCTCGGAATTAAAGCCACCATATCTCATGTCCACATCGGTATTGTTTTTCCCTCAATGGTGCACCATCTATCATAAGCTAGTTCTCAGATAGAGAATTGAGCATTTAAAGCCATTACTTATTTATTTGCAACATATTCACAAATGCCATAATCAATATGCATCTTACATATGCATTTTCATGTTCAAAGTCATGTGATAATATGATATTCCATCATATAGATTCATGTAAAAGATGTTGACATACTTAAATCATATTTTCAAATCATAGAAAATACATAAAATTTGCCATATGACAGTGTTACAATATTAACGCTTTGAGTCATGGGCGTGACTCATATTTGAGTGGTAACTCTCATTGTGATCCAAGTTGGGAATGTAACACCCCCTTACCCTTCTAATAACAGCTGAGTAAGGATAATGTGAGCAAGGATAATGTCACAACTTATTTATATCACTATACCAATTCAATTTTATTCTACACCTAATATTTATATAGTCAAACCCATTCGATATTATAATTAAATTTTTTCATAAATCTAAATAAACTTATATGTTATACTTACATTTTACACCAAAATTGAAATCTTAAATTTTATTACTTAACTGATATTCAAATATTCCATATGCAATGTATGATTCACAAAATTATGTGTACAAAATACAAAATAATACCAATTTAAGTGGGTGATTATATTTGCTGCACTACTCTAATATGGTCCCACTAGTTTTGTAGCTCTATTTATAGTCCTGCTATTCGATTTCAATCTATTACCTATGCGGGAGAAAAGAAACTTTCACATTAAGCTTGTTCTTAGTGGTGCATATTTTGTGATGATGATATTATTATTATTATTAAAAAATTTCAATAAAATATAGAATAACAAAGAGATTATTACTCCATATTTTACTTACCATTTTTTTTATATAATAAATCAATAAAAATTTCTATCGTTCATTCACTTAATTGTCCAAAATTATATTGTCAAGACTAGACTCTAGAGAGACACCTAGAGGTCATGACCTTACAGTTGTCATAACCTTACAGTCATATAATCAAATATCTAAATAACCAGATGTCAAGCACCTTTATATTTTAATAACCGACTATAAAGTCTTATCGTCTCTGAGGTACTAATCAAGAACTCATACTTTTCTTATTATATAATTTGGTTCTTATTTTAACCTCATTTAATAATTCAATATTTATCTCTAATTTTTCATCCTAAAAACAATTCTCAACTTCTTTCGTTATAATTGAGTACTTAAATCAAATGTCAAGTGATAGCAATAGACAAGTATTTAATAAACAAAATTATAAAATCAAATAATCATGTGCGAAGTAAAGCAATTAAAATGTAATTTTAAAATAAAATATTAATTATTGCCAATAAAGTATGTACAGACCTGTCACTAATCGACTCCTCTCACTATTGTTTCCTATCCCTCAGTAAAGTTTTTTTTCCTTCACCTTGTTTGCTATTTGTAATTTCCTCCATAATAAGCGGTACACCTAGCATAAATAAATAAATTTCTAACATAATTCTTTTAGCAATTAAGCTACTAATAAAATTCATCTTTTACTTCTTATTATTATTATTATTATTATTATTATTATTATTTAGCTTTAGTTTTAGTTTTTTTTATCTCTAACTTTCAAATTTCCATCCTTATAAAAATTTTCATATTATTCATTAATCAAGCTTTGACAAACCATTCAATATATTTCCTACTCAATTAATACTAATCAAGATTTATTAATTTATTAACAATTTACTTGGTTAATTCTTCAATAAAATAATTTTCCTCCTTTTTGTTCCTAACAAAACTAGCCCCTAATTCTTTAATTTCTATCAATTAATCCTCCAAATATATATATATATATATATATATATATATATATAATTTAACGCCATTACATTTCAACGTTTTCCATTTTTTATTATTATTATTTTATTTTATTTTTTTCAATTTAAGTAAATCTCCCTAATACAAAGCTTTATTTATTTATAAATAATATATATTATTATAATTTAATCTAAACTCAATTAATATATATTATTATTTTATTTATATATAATTTCATCTGAAATTCAAGACTTAAGTAGAGAAAATGAAAAGAATAACTTACTCAGAATCCTAAGCTGGCCTACCACACCCCACACTTTCTCTCCTTTTCTTTTCTTTTCTTTTCTCCTCCACTTCTCTCTTACTTTGCCTCTTACCACCTTGCTTAAATTCTTACTCATTAATTCCCTTAAAAAAAATCTTGGAGAACTGAAGAAATTTCGTGGACAAAGAAAAAGTTTAAAGAGGGCGGCACAGTGGATAGAAAATGAGAGAAGAGAAGATAAAGATGGATTGGGAAAAATTAATCACTTTTGCCTTTTATATAATTAACTTAATGAATTAAAAGAATCATTAATTTAATTGGTTGAGGTGGTGGCTGACCAAAATCAAATGAATTAATCTACATGTATTCATGTAATTGCTGCCAACTCATCTGGTGGAAGAAGGAAATGGAATAGTCAAGTTGAAAGGAGAGTGTTCTAGATTTGTGCTCATTTTTACATATGGACAAAAATAGTTCAAAGTGTAAGTATAGTATTATAGTTTGGATTGGACCTTGAGGTGAGTGATTGATTTGTTTGTTTGTTGGTTTTCGTTTTCGTTTTTCTTTTTTTTTTTTTGTAATTTTCTTTTACCTATTATATATGTACATATCTTTATTGGTAATTTTATATTTGTCTTCATTATTTACTCATTATTATTTTATTATTAAATTCTAATCTTAACTTTCTATTAGTTTATGTATTAATTATTTACAATTAACTCAATTAATTTGATAAGCATCTCATTAAATCCTCGATCTTTTCAATATTTCTTATTAATCAACCTCTAAACTTTTATTCTTTTTATTTAGTCCAAATTTTTAATTTCAAACAATTAATTAACAATGGATATTCTTATTTTTCTTTTCTCACTTTTATTAAATCTAAAATTAGATTCTGATTAATTCGGTATTGTTTCGATCTCGAATACATTCAATGTCTAATCGATACTACTTCCGGCATTGAAACATGCATATTAATTAAAGTCCGAACTGATGGACGTGACATGGAACCTTCTGTCTCACTTTGGGTAATTAGTCATGGTGTGACTCTTATAATCACGAGTATAACTCTGTAAATTCTCAATTTTCCAAGTTTAAAACTCATCTTTCAAGGCCATATAGCACTCACAAAACCAAAGCTAACCAATCTTACTCTTTTTTTCACAACAATTGACAACATTTAAAGATTTATAGACATGCTCAATTTTAGTCACTTATACTTCCAAACATGCATTACATGTTCTCAACAACTCACTAAATGTATAACATATCATACAATTGTATTCCAAACATGTCATATCACATAAATTTATCATTTAAACATACAATTTCCTCATTTAACACATGGATTATAATTTTGCATACCATCAATTATATCTCATAAATTTCCATAAGTCATTCAAATTCCTAGTTTCGCAAGATGAGAGACTTACCTCTTGAGCATCCTTTTCAAGCATCTCACGTGTCATATACAATTCTTGTGATTCCACATGCTTATAAAATCTCAAAAATAGGCGTTAAGCCTGATGTAAATACATATGCCAAATCATACTTCATAGTCTAAGTTTACATACTCAAAGATACTTACCACATTCATATCACAATTACTTATCTATTTCCTTATTACACCTAATACGAACTCATACATAACTCATAAATATCACTTCTAGTTCATTAAGGCCCTATTGATTAAGTTCAAGTACCATATCTTATTTATAGTTTTCTAAATGTTAGTTAATGTTGTTTCTTAGACCAAGTATACTATTTCACCTTTAACTAATTAGTTGAGGTTCACATGTAATTCAAGTTCCAAGACATTACCTTGCCAAACTCACATAATCATCAGTTAGTATACTTGTGTTCATTATCTAGCAAATATGTCGTTCTACATATACAAGCTAAATTATTGTTTCACTGCTCTCAATCAATACCATTCACTATTCACCACGGTTACCTAACTCACCATTAAGTTTTAAGCAATCTAACTCAGTTTCACTTACCATTAATTTCGAACTATTATACCCAAATCATTAATAATTTGCTTAGCTATAGTGTTAACCACCATAGGTTCTCACATACTTTAGCTTACATTTCATTCTTTCATATATCTTCCATAGTCTGTAGGCATAAACAATTGATTACATGTTCTCATTTGCATCCTAATTACCGATAATTTTATGTCAATATGTCATTTATCACCTTTTCATGCTATTTAGCAAGTAAAAATGCAAATATATACTTACCATTCACTATGTCTTTCTACATATACAAGCCATATTATTGTTTCACTGCTCTGAATTAATACCATTCACTATTCACCATGGTTACCTAACTTACCATTAAGTTTGAAGCAATCTAGTTCAGTTTCACTTGCCACTAATTTCGAACTATTATACCCAAATCATCAATAATTTGCTTAGCTATGGTGTCAACCGCCTTATGTTCTCTCATACTTTAGCTTCCATTTCATTCTTTCATATAACTTCCATAGCCCATAGGCATAAACAATTGATTATGTGTTCTCATTTGCATCCTAATTACCGATAATTTTCTGTTAATATGTCGTTTATCACCTTTTCATGCTATTTAGCAAGTAAAAATGGAAATATGTATTTATCTTCTATGGAGTCAACTCAAAATCCGAGCTTTCAAGGTTGTCTAGCCCTTATCGGTGGTAATTTCACCTTCAAGGCCTCTCCTAAACCTAAACATAACTATTTTTCATCTACTCAAGTCATATATTGCCATATATAGTTGCATAAAGCCATATGACACAAAACCCTAACTTAAAATATTCAATCTAGGTTCTTTCTTTTTAAATCAATCTCTAAAACATATTTAACATTATCATAAAGCTCAAAGGCAGATTTTTCCCCAAGCATAGTCAAGGTTCTATCTCATACATACCCATTTACAAATGGATTTCTACCTATATCAGATAACAACCTCAATAAATCCCAATAAATCCCAAAATCATAAAGAGAAGGTAGAGAAACATGTTTTCTTACCTCTTGAAGGCATAAAATATGACTAATCTTGTTGGAGAACTTGGGCTTCCTTGAGCTCTTAGCTTATCTCTCTAGTTCCTTCTCCTTTCTTGGTGAATCTCTCAAAACCTTGCTCAAATCTTGATCTTTGATGGTTAATTTTGTATTTAGAGGCTCAAAATCCTTCAAAATCATGTGGGAGATGAAGTCTTAGAGATTTAGGGCAGTACTAGGGTTTTGGGCCTTCAATGGCTCGATTAAAATGAAATAAACTAAGCTCAAACTATTTATACCAGATCAATTGCGGGCGTGACACTTAAAACTCCCAGAAAACTTTAAGTAATGATTGTCACGACCGTGACTCTCTTAGTCATGTGGTAACACTTTCAATTTTCCGTTTTTCTTCATTCTTTCAACTCTTTTATGTCATCTTGAATCACACTCACAGTCTTAATATTTCACATGTACTTATTACTACTCAACCCTACTTGTGGACGTTACAGATTCTAATTATATGCTACCAACAGACATATCAATTGGGATTTTATTTTGATGGGTGGGACTATTTTTCTTTTATTCTAACATATTGATCCACTTAATTTATAATAATCATTTTCTCTGTTAAGAAGAAAAATAGAAAAGGGACTCTTTGAGAACAACATCAGATATTGGCAACAAAAAAAAAAATTTATGGACATAGTTCAAAATTAATTACTAGGCTTTGACAGTAGCAAAAGATTTTCCCAATTACAGCTTCTTCTTTTGCGTGTAATTAGCATATTGGTATCTGAATTTTGATGTGTAGAGTTTGCATCAAAATAGGATGGATCAACCATCTTTATTTTTTTTTCTTTTGTATTATTATTTTTTAAAATTGATGCTTTTATTTTATTTTGTAGGTATCTATGAGAATATTGCAAGAGCAGCCTTTTTTCTGTTATTATTGTTCAATATTTGAACAAACTTTGATTTTTTAGTAACTGGATTTGATGTAAAAAAAAATTTAGATAAATTTTTTAGCCTGTGTTAATATTTTTCACATGCAAAAATTATAATAATTTTTCAAAATTGTAGAAAAAATTAAAAATTAAAAATATATGAATTTTTTTTTTGAAATAATTAGAATAAAAAATTATGTGCCTTTTATTTTATCCAATTCAGAAGTATTAATGATTTCAAAAAAAATCAAAATTATTAATTAAATTTGGTTTGAATCAAAGAGCATGTTAAAATTGGAAAATTAGAATGCACCGATTATTTGAATTGAAATTAAAATAGAATGCACTGAATATTTGTATTGAAAATAATTATGTTCATCATCCAAACCGACCCATCATAATTTCCTAATATTGGGTTGGGTTGGGTTATAAGAAATAATTTAAGGGAATTTTACAAAAATACCAAAAAAGGGTACCAATTTGTATTTTTACCGATGTTCAAAGTTTTTTTCAATTTTACCGAAAACAACTTTATAAAATTACAACAATACCTAAATCTCAAAATCACTCCAAAATATTCTAGACAATATATTTTCGGTATACCTTAGGGATATTTTCGTTCAATTTTCACTAAAAAAAATAAGAACAATTAAATCATTAAAAAAATAAAAATAAAATTCAATCAAGATTCAAAATATCACAAAAATTCTAAACAAACAGTTTGATATACTTTTTGGAATACTTTAGATATACCTTGGGTATACCTTAGGATTTTCTTAGGAATATTTCTGGAATATCTTGAGTTTATTTTGGAGATATTTTAAGTATACTTTGAAATTTCTCAAGGAATTCCGTAGGAGAAATTTTCTGGGAATATATTGGGTATACCTTAAGGATACTTTTGGAAATTCCATGGGAATATTTCAGGTATATTTTATAGATACGTTGGATATACTTTGGAAATTCCTTGAGAATTTTCTTAAAAAGGAATTTCTGAAAATACTTTAAGTATACATTGATGATACTTCAAGATACCTTTGAGAATTCCATAGGAATATGTTCGGTATACCTTAGATATATTTTGGATATATTTTAGGAATACTTGATTGAATTGCCTAAATTTAAAAAAAAAAAAAAAAGAAGAAAAAGAATATTAAAGAAGTTTACTGGAAATTGCTTCAAAATAATTTAATCCAAAACTTAAACGATACACTATAATTGTTCAAGTATAAATTTCGCATTACTGAAGCAAGAAATAATTTCACAAAAACTTTGGGATCATTGCAATTTATTTCAAGTTCAAATAATCTTTTTTCAATTAAGATCAAAAGATTAGCTGGCAACCAGAAGATTAACTTTCTACTTCTTTTTATTACTTCTTTTTATATAAAGAAGAAAAAAGAAGGTGAACATCCTAAAGTCTTAAAGAAAACAAATTCTAAATTAATTAAGAAAATCTCAAATTCTTCTTTGATGCCAATGAGTCTAAATAAATGGTTTCTTCCCTTACCAACAATTTGATTTGCAGGGTAGCTTTTGGAAGGTACAATAGTGGAAAAAAATATAATAAAAACTTCATCGTCTGTTTCGAGAGACCTGTTAACGATTCTTCAATCTTTTATAGTGATTTTCCACCATTTTCCAAATTTCTCTTGCATGTCGTCTTCTTCTTCTGCAGTCAAGGCTATGACTTCTTTATCATCTTTTTCATCAGCTTCTTTCTCATTGATGAAAATGTCGGATTTTGGTGATAAATAAAAGGGCAGCTCTGAATTGCAAAAGATTAGTACAAATAAAATAAATTTTAGTGCAAATAAAAAAATTGAAGACTAGAGATAAAAATAGAAAAAAATATATAAAAATTTCGGTAAATCATAAAATTTTCTCATAATTCAATTTATATATATTGGGTTGGATTGAATTTATGATAAATATGGCCCAATTCAGCCCATGAACACCCCAAATCCAAATTTCACTTTATGCTTTCTTTAAAACTTCATTAACATTATATGTTATGTAGCACTCTTTCATGTTATTATGTTAAACTTTTCTTTTTATAGTATGTATATATGCTAATAATTTTTATATTTATCGTAAATTAATTAGTAACTGAACTACTAATTTGAGATTTAATGTCTATTTTGTTACTTTCTTCGTAAAATAAAATGATGGTTCTATTTTTTTTTATTATATATTTTATAATGTTAAATTATATATAGGGTAAATTATTGTAATTCTGTGATATTTCATTGAATAGACTAGTTGGTCCTTATATTTTTTAAAATATATTATGAAATCACTTAACTTTGATTTAATACACAGTCATTCGGTTAATTTTTTCCATCACATATAAATAAAATATTAAATTTATCTTTTTTTTAAATACCAAAAAATTTCAAAAAATTTGTAATGTCATCAACTTTATAGCAAAATGTCAAATTTATTATTCTTTTTTAATATCACATTTTTTAAATAAAATGTCAAATTTATCAAAAAAAAAAAATAAATAAGAGTACTTTTGCTATTTTATTTTGTAGTTGACTAATAAAATATTCTAATTGGCTAATAAAATATTCTATTTAAAAGTAAAAGAAAATCTTTTTAGTTATTGGAACTAAATTTGAAAGATTTTATAATATATTTCTAAAAATGAAGGAATTAACTAATATATTCAATTAAACTTCAAGGGTGTATTAATAATTTACCCTTTTATATATATATATATATATATATATTACACTTTCATATTATTTGCTTATTTTTACTGTTTAACTTCATTTCTGTCCAAAGCAATACAAGGATCACTAGTAATTATAACGCATTTTATTTTGAAAAATATTATTCAGTTTAGTTTTTATAAAAATACAAAATTTCACTAATAAGTTTTCAGTGTTTCTTACAATATTTTTTATATTATCCTACAAAATATAAATTACAATTAAATCTTAAGCAATTTTTTCAACCATAAATTTCATATGTTTTTATTTATTAAGATTTCATTACTTATTATTCTATATTCTTATTCCTTTCCATTTCCTTTCACTTATTTTATTAGAATTATTATGTGCCTCATTAATTTTTTTATTCAAAGACAATATAATTTTTTAAGGAAAAGTACAAATAATAGACATATAATTTTCGCGATTTTTAAATAAGAGTATCTCTAACAGTTTTTTCTATTTTACTCATTACCTAAATTTAGCAAGTTTTGTGTCTTTTAACATTCTCTTTTTATTCCTCTTTATCTATTTCACTTTCTAAAATTTACTTTCTCTCTCCTTATATTTAAGAGCCACTAAGAGCTTTTAAATAATATTTTATTATTTCTTTTTCCTCTTTTTTGTCTATTATTCTCTCTCTTTTCATTTTCTATTTAGATAATTTTATTAATAAAAAATTAAAATAGGGAGTGAGATAAAAAGTATTATTAAAATGCACACAATTTTCAAAATAAACTAAAATAGGGAATGAGATATGGAGCATTATTGCTCTAAAGATTCTTGTTTTCTTTTTTGACAAAATAATGCATATGGTTTACTCCATTAGCAAAAAAAAATGTATATTTTCATTAATGACATTAAATGGTGCTAACATTAGAAATGACATGCGATTTTTGTAATGTGACGCTGATATCAGCTCCACATAAGTTCTGACATGGTATGTAGTAATATTTTCATCAAAATACATACCTTAAATTAAAAAAACGAAAAAATTACATTTTATCCAAAAAAAAAAAAAAAGTATCACAGTATCCAAAATGGAAGAAAGGGAAACCACATGTCAATTTATTTGTACTTTTTGACTTTTTTTAAGATAAATTACATACTATCTTATTAAAGAGTTGAGAATTTCTTTATATACTAAATTTATTTTTCTAACTTCAATCATTTGATGCTAAGATTAAATTGTATTTTATAGTATTAAAAATCTCTAAAAACTCTATAATTTAATATTAAGATTGATTTGAATTTTATTATAAATATTACATTTTTTCCTAATAATTCGTATTTTATTAATCTGTATGAAAAAATTTATTTATTTTTATTGTTTTTATCTTTTTACCAATTAGGCTAACTTAATTGGTACCGTTATTATGAAATAATTATGATAAGGATGAAATTTCATAATTTAATACACAACATTGCAAAATGATATCATAATAACATTTTAGGATTGTATACAATAAAATAATTAATACGTTATTAAAAATATTAAGAATCTGATTTTAAAGTAGATGGTAAATTTTATTCATTACTTAAAAGAGCATCAAAATATATGAAGTAGAAATTCATTTGCTCTACAAAGAAAAAAATATGAATAAGTATATAAAAAAGATATATGGTTTTTTCAATTTGGGGTATGTGGTAATTTTTTATTACAAAAAAAGGTTGTGGTTTATTCCGTTAATAAAAATTATATGTATGCACCACATCAATATTGATGTAGACACCAGTAATGTAGTCCGATCAAAACGACCAAATTGAATATCTTCATGTATAATGATACTAAATTATCTAGTATAAAAGATTTAAAAATCATAACAAACCTCCCTTTTTTTTTCTTTTCTATTGCAATTTCTGAATTATTATATGATGATTTTTAAATTTTATATATATATAAAAATATAATATAGAAATAGAACCACATCAATGTCACATTATCGCAACATCAACACCTCTTAATGTTGCTAATGAAAGTATATATATATTTTTTGATAACGGAATAAATCACATACTTTTTTTATTAAAAAAATAATACGAATATTTATTTAAAAATCGCGAAAACCACATGCTACTGTACTTTTCCTTTTTTTTTTTCCTTGAAAAGCATAACAAGTACTCAAGTTAAATAAAATAGTTTTAGAATTGGGACAATTTCTCTCTATATATACATATTTTGCTAAACAAATATTTTTGAATAAAAAACAAAAATAAAACACATTTTAACAACTATGTTTTGTTTATTTTTTTATAGAAATTAAATAAAAAACATGAAATCAAAATAATAATAAATAATCTCTAAACTATTTAAATTATTTTTTAACTTTTGAATATCTTTCATTCATAATTATTCAGTTTAAAATCATATTATATTAAAATTTTAACATTATTAATATCAAAAATTTGAAAAATTAGATTTTTTTAAATTTTATTAAAAAAATAAAACGTATAATTAAAAATAATTATTAAACATAGAACTAATAAAAATAAGAGTGATTATGCAAAATAACTAATTTTTAAATTTTATTTCTCTTATTTAAAGAATCTTATCAAATATAAAAATAAAATTCCGATTTTCATTACATTAACATACAACAAAAATATTAGAATCTTAAAACACTAATTTTAAGAATAGAATTTTATTTCCTAATCTTAAAGCACCAGGTATAAATCATGAGACACAAAAAAAATTTTCCTATGCCTTGCATCTAGTTATTAGATATTAGATTTGTTATTAATCAACATTTTACTTTCATATTAGATATTATATTTGTTATTAATCAACATTTGACTTTCATATAAAATATAAGTAATAAGTACTTTATATTCATTTTATCTGCTCTCTAAATTACTAATTTATCTATTATTAAGAGTTATATATAAAATAGAGATAATAAATACTTTATGGTTTTTCATTAACGTATTTTGCACATGATTATTAGATATTGGACTCGTTTTTATAACTTATATAAAAATTACTAATTTGTCTATCATTAAGAGTCATATACAAAATAGAAGTAAGAAGTACTTTTATGGTTATTTTGTCTGTTCCCAAATTACTAATTTATCTATAATTAAGAATTATATATAAAATAGAAATAACAAGTATTTTACTGTCATTTTCATTATTAATGACCATTTAATTTTTATATATTTTTTATTAATTTATTTCATCTTATTTTCATTATAAATAAGTGGTTCATGTTCATCTCAACTTTAATAATACTTTACAGTATTTCTCTAAAATTATTAACGTGTCTTGCACATAATTATTAGATATTAGACTCATCATTAATCGTTATTTGATTTTTGTATAATTTTTGTATATTAATTTATAAGAGTGAATATTTATTTTAAATTTCATATTTTTTATAATATTTTATTTATAGTAAATAAAAAATTCATGTTTATCTCAAACTTAATATTACTTTATTAGCAATTTTTGCTTCAAATCCATGCAAAAATATGGATGATCACTTTTGAGTAATTAATGAGAAAACATGGAAAATTAATGGAAGAAACAACTTTTATCATAAACCAGGTTAATTACTCATAGAAATATAATTAATAATTTTATACTCTATCTATTTTTAAAATATTTATTTCAAATTTAATAGCATCTCCTGAATTATTAATTTATTAATTATTAAGAGTTATATATAAAATAATGAGAGTAATAATATAATATGATGATATCTTAATTTTTTTAATATATATTGGTTATTTGCATTGTTATCCATATTATATTTTTTTTTGATTTTCTATTATATTTTGAATTAATGTAGGTATATATATTTAATGGAACAAAGGAAATTGAACATCACTTGCATTTTATTATCAAATTGAAATAAATGTTTTAATAGTTACATAGTTTCAATAGAATTGAACTTCTAATTAATGAATTATTAGTACTATTTACTAATAAATTAAATTATTAAATGATAAAATTAACTCAATTAACTCATACAATTATGTTGGTTTTTTTTGGTAAATTTGTCTATATCATATTCCCACTTTTTATATATACAAGTTTTTCATTAACATGATTTGCACGTAATTATTATATATTGGACTCGTCATTAATCAATATTTGATTTTTATATAATTTTTTTATTAATTTTTTTCGTTGACATTTTATCCATAGTGAATTATAAAAGTATATGTTTATCTCAAATTTCATTAAATTATGAATTTGTCCATTATTAAAACTTATATATAAAATAGAGATAGTAAGTATTTTACTTTCATTTTGTATATCCCTTATTCCCAATCATCTACATCATTATTAAATAAATAATAATATAATCTAGTTCAACAAATGAGTTTTAGTTATTTTTAATTATCATATAATTAAGTCACATTTAATTTAAATACTAATAGTTAATTATATTTGAATTTTTTTCATGCTATATATAAAAAACCACAACAAATTATAAATAATAATAATAATATTTTCGAGCAAATTAATTTTAATTATCATGTAACTTAATCGCAGATTAATTATATTTTATTCTTATTTCATATTATGTATATAAAAATCAACGTCAAATTATCTAGTCCATTATGATTGTTAATTTATTTACTATATATTAATTATCTTATCAATTATATATTTTTTTACTGTGTTTTACTAATATTTTTTATTAAATTATTTTTTCTTTTTTTTATATTAGTTATCTATTTTTTTATATATAAAATATAATTATCTAATTCTAATAAAACTGGACTTTATTAATATTATTTACTAATAAATAAAATTAATGTGTTTTGCACGTATTATTTCATTTTATTTGGAATATTAATTAACTAATTAATGTTTAAGCTAAATAAAGAGTTATAATGCTACAATAGTGTTAATAAACTAACTTCATTTCAATATGAATAGAACTTTTGTTCATAGAAAAGGTCATAATACTACTAATATTTGAAATGGAGGCACATATTTATCTCAAATATTAAGAGTCTTATATAAAATAAAGATATTTCACGTAATTATTAGATATTGAATTTATTATTAATCATCATTTGGTTTATATATATATATATATATATTTGTTTCTTCTTATTATAATATTTTATTTATTGTGAATTATAAAAATATATGTTTATCTCAAATTTCATCAATTATTGATTTGTCCATTATTAAAAATCATATATAAAATAGAAATAGTAAATACTTTATGGTTATTTTGTCGTTTCTCTATTTCCACTTTTATATATGTTATGATTTGATTAAGAGTTGAAACAATCACTAACGTGTGTTATACATAATTATTAGATATTTGAATCGTATTATAATTCATATGAAGATTAATAATTTGTTCATTATTAAGAGTTATATATTAAAATATAAATAGTAAGTATTTTACAGTAATTTTGTCCGTCTCCCCAATTACTAATTTGTCTATTATTAAAAGTTATATATAAAATACAAGTAGTAAATATTTTACAATCATTTTATCTATTCTCCCTGCTTCCAATAATTCACGTGTAATATATATAATTTTTAATAATTTGACTTATCATTACTAAATAATAATAATAATAATTAATAATAATAATATTGTTTAGCAAATTTATTATTTTTAAAAAAATAATTATTTATTATCTAATATCTATCTGTAAAATTTTTGACAGTGTAATGAATTTTCTAAAATAGCCTCTAAGCAAAACGATATAGTTTTTTAATACACCCAACCCCTTTTTAGTCTTTAGACACTCTTATGCATAATATCATTTTTTTTTTCCTCATGTGTAGTCTGTACTGTCCTCTTTTCTACCCTCGATTTAATAGAATATTTCTTAAATTGGGGTGACTACAAATTTATATTAATTTTAAAAGTATTTATAAATTTATGGTAGGTTTAGAAAGAAATGTATCACTTGAACTGGCATACACAGCCGTGCGTTAGCCACGTGGCTCACTTCTCATTTTTTTAATTTAATTGATTAAGCAAATTTTAATTAATCAACGTCTTTATTTTTATTTTAAAAATAATTAACCAAAATTTAATTAATAAATTTAATTAACAATTAACAGCCAACATCCATGCATGCAAAAAAATAATAATGTGATTAACTTTTACAACAAAAAATGTGTGAGGCAAATAATAATAATAATAATAATATGGGTAAACATTTACAACAAATGATGTGTGAAAAAAAAAACTTGCTGTAATTACTTACGATAACTTTTATAAATTTTCTCTCCATTTTTTATCTCTAAAAATTTTTATAAATTATTATTTCCTAAATTTTACTTAATATATGATTAAATTCTAAATGTTTTAATTTATAATTTATTTATTTAATTTTCATTAACTATTACTAAATGTAATTTATCAAACTCCAATTTATAAATTGTATCGTAATTTTTTTAAAAAAATAATTAACAAAATTTAATAAATAAATTAGCAAAAATAATTTGTAACATGAGTCTAGGGGTTTATGGTGCATGCATGCATGTAGGATACGTGAAGTGGCGCACCAGTGGTTAAAGTAAATCACTGTTAAAACAACGATAAATTCAGAAATTTATAAAAAAAAAACCACAAATTTGGAAATTTATGAACAAAATAGTACAAAATTATAAATAGTTTGAGTGAATACCACAAACTAAGAAATACTCCCGATTTAGCTCTTCACCTGCTGTCTCTCTTTTTCTTTTCCTCTTTTTCCAGTTTCAGATTTGTGTTTTTTAGTTTCATGTTTATGATTTCCTGATTTTGTTTTTGTGTTAATTTTTGTTGCTTTGTTTGTTTCTCCTATCCTTACATTGCTCTTTCTGCCGCTCCTCCTCTCACTATTTTTTCTCTCTGTTGTATTTTCTTATTTAGATATAACATTAGTTTCTTTTTTAATTTTAAGGTATTTGCTGATTTTGGATCTATTCTCAGGTAATCTTCTATATCAAGCAGCATCGGTAAGCTTTTTCTGTATTTTTTTTTCAAATATCTTCCTATCTAGATATCCTCTCACTATTTTATTTGTTTTTTTTTTCTTTTGCTCTATTTTCCTAATTAGATCTATTATCACTTTTTTCTTTTTGAATTGTTTGCTCATTTAGAATTGGGATCTATTATCAATTTGTTGTTGTGCTTCCTTTGTCTGTGATTTTTTTTTTTGTTATATTATTCTTTCTTTTTTTTTTTTGTTGAATATTTGGATGTATTTGCTGATTAAAATTTTGGAGTGGTTTTTTTTTAAATTGGAAAAATTCATTCAAATCTGCCATATTCGTTTGAGATGTTATTTGTGAATGGGTTGAATTCTTTATGTAATTTTTCCTTTTTAATTAATTTTTTTTTGTTTGCTTGCATCTTCGGTTTTTTTTAATTTTCTCTTTTTTTGTTCACAATTTTTTTTTTGAATTTTTTCCAATATATATTTTTTATTAATATATATATGAAATACATTAAAATAATGTAATAATTTAATAATTATTTAGAAAGACTGAAATGGTTCTTTTATACATAAATGTCTCAACCTATACTCTATAGGGAAAGTTCTTGATCTATAGATTGGTTAGAAGAAATGATAATAAGGCAATAGAGTTGTTCATGGATATCAATTAACCAGTTAATCTACCAACCCAATCCGATCTATATTCAAAAAAACTAGTATTCAAATGGTATTGATTTAACTTAGGTTGAATAATTATGTATTAACATTTTTTTTGGATTGGTTTGGTTAAATTTACCAAATTATTCACCAAACCATTCAAAATCATCATATCACTTTATTTGTTTTGCATAAACTATTAGACCATGTTGTTTTACTTACTTTTAAAATATAATTCAACTTCTCAGTTTGCTTTTTTAATACATTATTATTATTATTATTGATTTGGTTTCCAGATTAAACATTTAAATATATTTCTACCAGAATTATTGATATTAAAATAATAATTTGATCAAAAATATTGAAATTAAAAATAATATCTAATGTGTACACATTTAAACTCATGCATAAATTTAAAAAATAATTTAATTTTTTTTACGTTTTTTTATTCAAATTTTTTATTAAATTTGTTATAAATTTTTTTAAAAAATTACTTTAGCCATTTTTAATATGTTTACATATAAATTTTCAATATTTTTTCTAAATTTTTTATTATTAAAAATAAATTATATGATTTTATAGTTAATATATATTTATTACGGAAAAAAATTATTATTTTTACTGTTAAAAAATTAATATTTGAAGTTTTCGATAAATTTTTTTTAAAAAAATAATTATACTTTTAAATTATTACATATGCATATGTGGAGCAACATTTGATACATATGAATCAAAATAAAATAAGTCAAACGATCGGAAATTGAACGTATTGTGATTGAAACTGTACTAATACAATCAGAGTTTAATTATGGACTCAAAAAGAGTAAATAATTAGTATACAGACTTGTGATATTAAATTATCGAGTAAGACTAATAAAATGGGCAAAATCATAAAGTACAATTTTTGGTCCAGTTGTGAGCCGAGCAAACCGAGACTTAAAACATGTTAAGACAAGTCTGTGAGTAAAATTTTATAACATAATTTTTTTGTTTAGAGTCCCAAATTGACAAAATAATTGGTAGAAAAAATACATATAAAAATTGGTGTTAGAGTGTAATTATAAAAAATAAAATATTTAAAATAAATTGTTGGATTAACAATTGCAAAATCAATCCAAATTGATATCCAATCCAATTATATATTGTCTTTTGGATTGGATTGATTTTCAACCATTAATTTATTCACTAATTATTTTAATGGATTGAGTTTGATTCATAACAAATATTTAACCAATTTGACCCATGAATACTCCTATAAGGCAAGCACATAATTTAGCTAAATTTTCAATTTATCTTTCATTTGTTTAATGAAGCTCTGCATTTTGCTTTCAAAAAAAAAAAAAAGACTAAAGGACAGAGAGAGCTTATGACACCTTTATGTAATTTTAAAAAAATTACAGTCTTTAATAAAGCATTATTACTAAAAATATATAATTAAAAGAGAAAAATAAAAATAAAATCATTTCCACCACTTCTCTTAATTTTCCTTTGCTAACCCCATCATCTTCACCAATTAGACTTCACATGCAAGAATCCAACTCTACTATCAATAAGCTTCGATCATCCCAATGTTTCTCTTCGTGATCTCGGCCTTAAGAAGCTTGAATGGAAGAGATGTTTCTTACTTCTAATCTTCATTCTCTCTGATTTGATGGTGTTTGGAAGATGAGAAATGGAGGAAATTAGCGTAGGACTGTTCGGTTTTGATTTAAGAAAGTGGACGGAAGAAGATAAATTGCGTTAAGGAAGAAGTAAAGTAATAAGAAAGGAATGTAGTCTTCTTTTTGTCATATATCATAAGTAATTACATGTTTAGTTTGCATGTTGGCCAAATGGCACACATGCAATAAGATTTTAGTTAATTCAATTATAATTTAATTTAGTTAATTCAATTATAATTTAACTTTAATTAATTCAATTATTTTTAGGGTAAACTACACAAAAAAAAATTTTATATTTTATCACAATTATGGCAAGTTCTTTAAAATTTTGAATTTAATTATATAGACTTTTAGATTTTGTAACAAATCTTGTCTCAGGTGAATTATATCTCACTCTGAGCTTACATGACGATAATATGGACAAACATTAAAACTATAAAATAATGACATGGAAAAAACAGTGAAATTGATATGGAAAAAATTATCATATGAGTATAAAAACCAAAACGGTATCGTTTTGAAAACTATATTTGTTGAAATAGATCTATGAATCTCCTTCTTAAAATTGTCACTTTCTTAAAATAGATCATGTTATAACATAATTTGTCCATCTCTTAGTCAAACTGTATTGTTGTAGTTTAAGTAGGAAGAGTAATTTAATGTACAAAACGATATCGTTTTTGTTTATATAATCATATAACAGTTTTTTTCCACTTCAACTCCATTGTTTTTTCCACATTATTATTTATATTTTTAATATTTTTCCATATTATCGCCATGTAAACTTGGAATGTGGTACAGTATATACGATGCAAGATTAAAATATATATAATTAAATTCAATTTTTTAAAGAATTGGCTATAATTATAATAAAGTGTAAAGTTCGATTTTTTTTTTTAATTTAGCCTTATATTTATTCATTACCAAACTTTTAATTTAGTTCCTCAACTTTCTACAAATCGAACCGCACCCTAGATTTTATTTCTTTGATTTTATGCCCTAAACATTGCAGTTTTGACAATTAAATACATCGGCGGTCATGTTTCAACATGTATTACATCTCAATATTTTTCGTTCTAAGATTTACACGTCAGAATAAAAATTACATAGCGTATCAGTCGAAGTCTAAACTAACGGATGTGAAGAAAGAACAAATAAATTTATTTGGTTTTAACGATCGCAATTTGAAAAAGAAACGAAAATTTATTTTGCTAATAAATAATTTCAAAGATTTGTTTAGAAAGTAGGAATGGTAATGGGGTGGGTTTAAGGCAAAGTTCTCCAATCCTGAAAATATAACTCATCCCGTTTCCTGCTGGAAAAATTTTAGAGGTCTTATTCCCCTTCTCCGATAGGAACCGGGATCTCCGATCTCAACCCGACCTCAAATTTATTAAATTTTTTAATTTTATTTTCAAATTAAAAATATATTTTTATTTTATTTAATGAGTTAATTATAAATTTTTTAAATAAAAAAATATTTTTACTTTAAATAAATATCAAAATTTTATTTTATTATTTTTAAAAATTACTAATTATATTAAAATATAAATAATTAATATATATATATATATATAAATAAAAAAATAATTGTTTGGGGCCGGGTACATATACACTGTCCCCGACACAAAAAAAATTCAAGGTAGAGACGGGGTACAAAAATAACAAAAAAATCCGTTCCGTTCGGGATGGGGCACTGCGGATGCTAATCCAATTTAAATGACTCAAAATTAGTTTATAATCAAATAAAATTTAAATGGCTTAAGACATAAAAGTTATTTGAATTTAACCTCTAAATACGATTGCAAATTTAATGGGTAAGTATAATATTTTTGAAAAATTATAGAAAAATTATTTTCTATATGTTTTTTTATAATTTAAATATTAATATTTTTCAATGATTCGAATCTTAATATTTATTGACGTCCAATTGGATATTTAATTGGACTTTCATCCTATTGATATGTGGAAGTTCGCATCGACATTATGATTGGACTCATATCATAATTGGAGCTATCTATTAATTATGATATATTACCGATAAATTATATAGATAAACATATAAATAAAATCACAAAAAAAAATAATTAGAAAAAAGTTGAAAAAACTAAATAATAAAAATTGGTTACTAAATTATAATAAAGTGATGCTCACAAAATATCCGACATGTAATATACTAGTATTTATATGAAAGTTAAAATTGAAGGAAAAAGTTTCAACCAATAAGAATGAAGTATCTATATTTCGAAATACTGGATTTTTAGAATTTTAAATTAAGAAAAATGTAAAAAAAAAGATTCAATTAATTAGAGATTTAGCAATTATAAACCTTTTTTTTTATTTTTCTTATATTATATTTATTTATTAGATTAGAAATTGAGTTTTAATAATTTACTTGGTGCATGAACTCACGTGACCCTAGATTGTTTGTCAAAATTGAGGAGTATAGGAGTCTCTTTATTTTTTTTTACCTAAATTTAAAAAGTTTTATGTCTTTTAACAGTTTTTCTATTTTTTTCTTTATTTATTTCATTACTTAAAATGTACATTCTCCCTCTTCAAATTTTAGAGCTACTAGAAGCTACTAAGTAATATTTTATTATTTCTCTTTCATCTTTCTTGTTTTTTTCTCTTTTTTTTCTTTTTTTTTTTTATCTCTTACTCTCTTTTTATTTTTTAGATAGTTTTATTAATAAAATTTTAAAATAGAGAGTAATATAAGAAATATGATTGGAGTGCACATAATTTTCAAAATAAATAAAAAAAGAGAATGAATTTTTTGTAATATAATAAGGGCTGATATAGAGACGTATAGAGACGTTGTAGATGTTCTTGATTAGTTTTAGAGAAAGAGGAAGTGTTTTGGAAATAAAGATAAAAAAGATCAAAGTCTTTTTGGCTCCAAGGTGTGATAGGAATACTAAATTTTTTCACTCTTCTTGTTCTGAACATAGAAGGAGAAATAAAATTGCCAAGCTCCAGCTGGATGATGGCACAACTATTAAGGATCAAAAGGGTTGGAAAATGTTGTTGTCCAGTATTTTTCGAATCTCTTTGCTGCAGATTGCAATGAAGGGGAGTTGCAAGTTGACTTTATAAAGCCCATTGTTTCTGCAGAGATGAGTTCTTTTCTTGAAGCTTCTTTTACTCCGGAGGAATTTTATAAAGCAATCTCTCATACGCATCCTAAAAAATCTCTTGGACCAGATGGCCTCAACCCAGCGTTCTATCAACAGTTCTGGTCAGTCCTACGTAAGAATATTTTTTCTGCATGTGATTCTTGGTTATCTAATTGTTGTTTGCCTGAAGGTTTGAATGATACAACCGTTTTGTTGATCCCTAAAGTGGATAGTCCTAGCTCAATGAAGGATCTGAGACCAATTTTTTTTTACAAATTAATTGCGAAGGTGCTTGCAAATCGCCTTAAGAAGATTCTTCTAGATATATATCATTTCTCCTAAGCAGTCAGCGTTTTGTGCCCGGGTGTTCGATTCTAGATAATGTTGTGATTGCCTTTGAGCTCATTCATAGTATGAGAAGGAATGTTTCTAGTAAACAGGGAAATGTAGCTTTTAAAATTGATATTAGCAACGCAGAATCAAGGCTGTGCTGGTTATTGACAAACCTATTGACACGGGGAGATACCTAGGGCTCCCTTCTCTGGTGGGCACAACAAGAAAGCTATCTTTGGTTTTCTGCGTGACAGATTATGGAAAATATTTCATGGTTGGCAGAGTAAGTTATTATCTAAGGCGGGTAATGAGGTTCTGATCAAAGCAATAGCCTATGCTATTCCATCTTATTGTATGAGTACTTTCCTTCCCCCTATTTCTCTTTGTGACGAGCTTCAACATATGATGAATTCTTTTTGGTAGGGATCGCAGAAGGATGGTAAGAAAAGAATCCATTGGGCCAATTGGGATCGGTTGTGTTTGAACAAAGCTAATGGGGGTTTAGGTTTTCGTCATCTCAGATCCTTTAATTTAGCTCTTCTTGCTAAACATGGTTGGAAGCTTGTTGTTAAGCCTAACGCTCTTGTTTTCCACATTGTCAAAGTTAAATATTATCCCAATGGAGATTTTCTAACGGCTGAGTTAGGTTCTAACTTGAGCCAAGTATGGAAGGGCATTTGGAACACAAGATTAGTTAGACTAGAAGGGCATAAATGGAGAATTGGGGATGGCACTAGGGTTAATATTTGGAATGATCCTTGGTTAACCAATGAGAATGGCTTTAAGGATTTTTCTAATATAGAAGAAGATGCTACTAGGATACGGGTAAAGGATTTATGGGACGTAGAGGGCTGTTGGGATTTGGTAAAGAGGGTTGTTGGGATTTGGTAAAATTGGGCCAATTATTTGAGGAGAGGGATGTCAAAGCTATTCTGAATCTCCCAGCTGGTATTGAACGCTTTGAGGATACCATTATTTGGCATGTTGAAAAGAAAGGGACTGATAGTGTTAGATTTGGGTACAAATTTGCTTTTAATCAGAATTGCCGGCTTGAGGAAGTTTTGAGGGATGCTAAATGGACCCAAATTTGGAAGTTAAATATCCAGCCGAAAGTGAAGATGTTTATGTGGAAATTATGTAATAACTACATTCCAACAGGTGAACATTTGTTCTTAAAAGGAATTAGAGATGATAACAAGTGCTTGTTTTGTGATGATGATAGAGAACAAAGACTCCATGTCTTCGTGGGTTGTTTTTATGCAGTTAATTGTTGGAATGATGTGAATGAAGACATTATAGCAGCTCATGTGGACGATTTGTAGTTTGGATAAAACACATGTTTAAGGTGGGAGATGATATATGAAAGAGAGAGTTTGTATGGTTCTTTGGACTTCGAGGAATCAAAGGAATAAGATGTTGTGGTCTAATGTGTTTGATAACCTGTATAGTGCCATGATGAGCTGTATGACCTTCCTCAACAGTTTCTACAATGCCAATGAGAGAAATGGGCTCCTTCCTATCTCCGCGATTGCTTAAAGTTATTTGGGTCAGGCCTGCCCCTTCTTAGTTAAAAGCCCTTCTTGGTTAAAAATCAATATTGATGTTGCAGTAAGTTTCTCTTCTTCCATGGTTGGTCTAGGCATGGTTATTGGAGATTCTCAAGGTTGCTTTCATTGTTGCAAAATGACAGCAGTCCCTGGTGTTAGAGATGTGCCCAAAAGGCAATCACCTTAAGCTCTTAGTGTACACATTTATAAAGGCATTCTTTCATTATATTAGTATTCATTTGCACATGAATTGATATAGATCTTAAATTGATTAATGAAAGTTCATGATATGATACATAGCATGAAGGAAATCATGATGGGATCATGATAATAAGATTCCTATTATGTGTAACTATGTTAATATCTAAATTATCCCTAGTCATAGGATCAACAAGATAGGACATTGTTGATCCGGATAGATTAGCACATGTTATACTCTTTGATTGGATCAAGCAGTAGATCTCATAAGCAGTGAACATGAGATGTTCAAAGTTAACATGTGATTGATTGCTAAGAGTAGTCAAGTATATTGGATGACCAGATACGAGACAATCATATGGATTATCTATTCAAATGTTAATGATAGTCTCATCATAGCAATGGGGCGAGTATCCTTAGACTTGAGGTACTCAAGGATATCTTGGATACCGATTCTGTACTTTGACTCCATTCCTTGTTGCCTTATAGAGGTCGCTCATAGGGTGGTGATTGGGTACAGCTTGAGGTATTTGAAAGTTATTGGGTAGCTAACAGAGGATTCACCACTCATGATAAAGGGAGTGTATACCCACAGCCTTTTGTCGGTATCATTACTCGGGAATCTTTGGCCAGAGTGGAAATATACTGAAGATGGTCTTCAGTGACATGTCTAATAGAGTAATGATATCCGACAAGGGGCCGTGGGTATACACTCCCTCTATCAGGAGTGGTGAATCCTCTATTGGCTACTCAATTACCTTCAAATACCTCAAGCTGTACTCAATCACCACCCTATGAGCGATCTCTATAAGGCAATAAGGAATGGAGTAAAAGCACAGAATCAGTATCCAAGATATCCTTGAGTACCTCAAGTCTAAGAATACTCACCCCATTGCTATGATGAGACTATCATCGATATTTGAATAGATAATCCATATGATCATCTCATAGCAGGTCATCCAATGTACTTGACTACTCTTAGCAAGCATCCACATGTTAACTTTGAACATCTCATATTCACAGCTTATAAGATCTACTGCTTGATCCAATCAAGGAGTGTAACATGTGCTAGTCTATCTGGATCAATAATGTCCCATCTTATTGATCCTATGACTAGCGATAATTTAAATATTAACATAATTACACATGAATCATCCTAATATTGTGAGAAAACAAACTCTTTGATTATCTCATCAATTTAGATGTTTCAACTCCCGGATGTTTGCACTAATCCAT
>CATIWF010125808.1:0-10774 GCA_949630135.1 Balakata baccata
ATGCGCATCTTTGTGGCATTTCCTGTCCTATATGATGTTTAACATTTCCCATGTGAAAAAATCTTAGCCACTCAATCTCATAAATACATACTCTGCCGCAGTGAAAGTGAAGTTTTTATGTTGGTTCATGCATCTCATGAATAGAATGGTGAAAATGCAGAGATATTGTTATGATATTTTAAAATTTTTTTGATAATTTTAAAAAAATTTCCTTAAATAATGATCCCATCACATAATTGAGAGCCCCCCATCTTAATTCTTTGAGAGCACCACCATACCAAATCCCCTAATTAAGATATATCCTTTGTTTTGACTTTAGCAAACACCATC
Organism: Balakata baccata; assembly: GCA_949630135.1. NCBI lineage: Eukaryota > Viridiplantae > Streptophyta > Magnoliopsida > Malpighiales > Euphorbiaceae > Balakata > Balakata baccata. The sequence continues at coordinate 331 of CATIWF010125808.1, forward strand.
TAAGTCTTCTTCACCCAATTAAGAACAATATAATAAAAGAAAGAAAACAAGCAGATATCAGAATGAACTTCCACTTATATATATACAGAGAGCATGACTACATTATCAATGTTACACAAGTTAACGCCCATCTCACAGATCATGCATCGATCATCACCCAGTCCAAAAGTTCCGAAATGTGGACATTTATAAAGACAACTACCTACAGATCATCACCACAACCACACTCCTACGCATATTTGATATAACACCTCAGATACTACAAAGCTCAAACATGACAATATTACTGCAGTGTCAGAACCTCATCAGCCGGATAAAGTATTTTACAATTCTCATATTTCACACATCGTAAGATGGAGGACTTCTGGCTCCAACTTCGCTTCCCTTCACGTATGCATCTGATGTCGACCTTCTTCGAAACCGAAACGACTCTCTGCCTCCTTCAACACCAAACAAACTATATTAATCTGCTATCTATGGCTTCCTCATAGTACGTATCGTACAATCTACACATTTATTTATACCTCAAGCCTAGGTAATTACATCTTCCCTTTTACTTAATAATATAACTTTTCAATCAAGTATGTTACAAACTCAAAATAAACCTAGCTGAAAAGTTAAAATCCAGGTAGCTTAACCGCATACAACAGTTTGATTTGAATTTGCCTGCATGCTATGAGCAAAATACACATATAATGCTTTAATTAAGAGCTTAGTTAAAATCAACGGGACGAGGGTATGTTTTCAGTACATAATGCAAATCTTTGGGATAAAGTTAACCACCACAAATTAATTGCATGCTCACTGCATAGTTTTATCCAAACTTTTATAAAAAATATTTGTACTCTACCTACCCATCTACTTGTTTTATTAAAAAAAAAGTCACATCTTGTTCTAAAAAGGCCATTCATATATTCACCAGCACGCAAATCCTTCTTCCAAATCATAATAAATACCGATCACAAGCAGAGAGTCCATATATGTGAATATGTGATGATAACCACAAAAACACTAGCTACTTTGATGTGACAAATCAACTATATTCTATTTAGCCACTCAATACTTTCAATATTTTTGAATCCAGTTTGCAACTTCAATTTTTTGATATTTTTAATATATATCAACTCAAAAACCTTAAAATATATTTAATTTTTTTTATAATTTAATTATATAAATGTAAATATTAAATAAATTATTTAGTGCACATATGCAATGAATAGCACACATAAAATCATATACATACTCCAAAATGCAGAAATGTGAGGGGCCTTTTTAGACCAAGATGCGGTCATAAGTCATAACCACCACTGATCATGGCTAAAATACATAACCACCACTCATGGCTAAAATACAAAGGAAAAACGAGTTCACAACTACCACTAATGGTCAAGCAGGCAAGTGACCAATTGTAGTTAACTTCAGTGAATATACTTACTGATTAGTAAATTTTTTTCATAAATAAGCTTCTTCTTTTTTTAAGAAAAAAAACCCTAATTGTATGGCTAAAATCCATGCATAAATGTACGTCAACAACGACATAATAATAATAATAATAATAATAATGTCTTTATCAAAGGCGGTATGTTTAAGCATGAATTGCCATTACTCTGTTAGCAATCAGACAAACACCACAAAATGACAAAACTATCCCCAATTAACTCGCAGTGATGATTCTAAATAACTCCCCAAGTACAGTTTCTCCGAAGGGTTAATTTCGCGATTCGGGAAAAAAAATCAGGGACTTAATTGTAAATAACGTGAACGCAAAATGGCTTACCAGGAGAAAAAGGTGATACTGGAGGAGTAGATCCAGCCGGTGAAACTGGAGGAGAACCGTTCTGGTATCCAGGCGGTTTAACTATCATGATACTGCGAGTAACTCTCGTCACCTCCTCGGAAGACTCGTCACCGTAAGATCTCACGTTGCGACCATCGGATTCTGAACAAAATGCAACCAAAATTGTTCAAAACAACGAAAAGAAGGAAAGTTAGATCTAAATTCACGATCGAGCCAAACAACTTCAACGCCCTTCTTAATCAGATTAAATTTCAAAACGATCAATTAGGTGATAATCAAGCTACGTATCCTGCAGTTGCATGTGATCCCAACTATGAGAAAATGTATTAATTAAACTAATAATCACGTCTACTCTGGGAGATTTAAGAATTTGGATAATTTGATAATCGCTGTAGACCGAAATTATTAGCGCCGGATCTGTATCAGTAGTGATTTCAACCACATCGAATTTGTGGCTGCATCATCTGATTAAAGGTGAATTCAAGTTTCATCAATTCGAAAGATAATTATTTCATGCGCCTTAGTTTTGTAAATATAGAGTTCTAGATTAGATCCGCTACTATGCGCTTCCATACCCTTGCCGGAAGTTGACCGGAAATTGAAGGTGGAGTGCTTCCGGAGCTTGCCGAGGCCGCTATCTGGCCGTGGCCCGGCGACGGTGTCATCCCACAGATGGTCAAGAAGACCCATGGCGGTCGTCAGCTTAATCTGCGAATAATTAGCAGAAAATCGGCAAAAGCAAGCTTGAATCTCAATATCCAGCATAGAAGGGAGTGAGCAGTAGGGAGGGAAGCTGATATTTAACGAAGAATGAGGCCTTAAAGGTCGAACAAGTTTCATGTTTCCGGTTATATCTGGTCCGTTGATCATGATCTGCAGGTACTTCTTTGACGTGGCCAAGTAGATCGAGAAACACGTACTTGGGGATAAGATCGATGTGAAAAGTGGGGCCCATCTTTGAAGTGGATCCACAAATATGGGCAGACACGTGAACATATATCACGTGAGAGATCATTATCCAACGTTAATTCAAGTACTAAAATGCCCCTAACTTTATAGGCAACTATAAAATTCGATAAATTCTCCGATATACTTTATGTAATTTATATTAAATATTTTATAATTATTAATTAATATACTTTTAATTTCTTAATTTTTAATCTTATCAATTTTATTATCCATACTAAAATTAAATATTAATCTAAAAATTTTAAGATGATAGCTACATAAACCTTCGTAAAATTGATCTTGAAATTGGATGTTAATTACAAGAATGTCCGTTCATAATTGTTAGCCGCCTTTCGATATGTTCAATTTGTCGGGTTTTATCGCAGCAAGATATTTTAGGTAGCAAATTAGCAATAATAAGTTAAATATTACTTCTCAATTAATAAAAAGAAAAGTAAAATAATTATTTCACCTCTTTTTTCAGATTGCGGATTCATTTTTTTTTATATAAATAAAAAATTTAATCTACACAAGGTAATTTGAAATATAATTTTATGAGAGGGAGAGAGTAGTCTAATAATGGGTAAAAGTATATAGATTTTTGCATTTGAAATTGTTATTATAAGTCTAGTATGTAGTTATGGTGTTGCATCCAAAAATATATTATAGTAAAAGAAAAGCTTGTGTATAATTTAACTTCTCAAAAAATAAGATTATAAATAAAAAAATTGATAATAAATATTAAAAGTGATGAGTCAATCGAAGCTGAAGATTTTATATTTTAGATTAATATATAAGTATAAATGTCTTAAATAACTAATGGATTTCAATATTCATATACAAAACAAATAAAAAAAAGGTAAAAGAATTCCAAAATAGTATATTTTAATATGTAATGAAATATCGACATTATGTATACGTATCATAAGGTAAATTTAATATTGGAAGAGTATGATTTGTTTTTTCTTGCTCAATAAATAAATTGACAACTTTTTACACATAACTGAAATTTTGTTTAACATATTAATTTCTTTTAACCTATATATATCATTCTTTTTTTTTTTATCCCTTAACAATACAAAATTAATAATATGATAATAACAAAAAAATTGAAAATTTACATGTTATTTTATTATTAATTTTAATTTATAAAAAATCATAATACCACATTATAAATTATTTTTTGTTATTTTAATTTATCAAATTTCTTAATTAATTTGATTTTTCTGACATTTTAATTTGTTCATTTTAAAAAAAAAAATTAAACTGACAGATAACTGTTAGATATTGTATTTCATATCTTCTTTTTATATGAAATCATTTAATATATTCAGAAATTGATAATTATATATTAAGTCCAATAGAAACTCAATGCAATATCTGTTTCTACTATTTGTTTGATATAATATATGATATTTATTACAAAATTTAATATTGCATTCTAGAGCTTCTATAATAAATTTAATCTTTTTGAATTAAGGCTTAGTTTTCTTTTTTGAATTTATTTAATTTACAATAATTAAATTTATGATTGATTTTAACTCAATAAAAAAAATAATATTAAAAAAAGTACATAAGCCAAAATCATCCTAAAAAGCTAAGATGTTCAAAAGTTAAGTTAAACTTATGGTAAATTAAATTAAGAGCAAATGAGCAATTTAATTAAACATTAATTATAAATTAATATTTGTGATAATTCAGTTTAAAAAGTATTATAATAAGTTAATTGTTATATAAAAAAATTTAAGAATTTAGATAAATTAATGAATAATTATTATTTTTAACCAAAAGAAAAAATGCAAATTGATGTAAAAAATTCGGAAATAAAAGTGCAGAGGGTCGCCACGTGTAAAGTGGTCAACTCTAAGCTGGTATGTGAAGGTGTTGAAAGATATATTCGTAGAAAAATTCAGAAAAGAAAAATAAGGGATAGAGTTTTTTGTGCATAACAATCACCTCTGTCCAATGACCATGCATTTTCCCTCTCCCTCTGAATTTCTTCTTCTATTTATAGTCTCTCTAAAATTATTATTATTATTATTATTTTTTTTTTTCAAAAAGTATTACACACCCTTGGATATTCTCTTTCAGTAAAGGGTGTGATGGATCTCCTGGAACAAAATGATAATTATGATGGTGTTTCAATTAATTTTTTCTACTTATTTTTTAACATAAATTTTTTGCAATAGAGAGAATAATTAATTCAGGTGAGGAAGTGTTGTACTGATTGCATGACAACCTGCTAGTCTATGTAGCACGGACATTAGAAAAGTGATATTTATAAAAATATTAGGATATAGATATGCAGAAAAAATTTGTAAGTATTAAAAATATATGAATAAATTTATGGACAATTAAATTCAAAAATATTATTTTTAAATTATTATTTTCATATAAAATTTAATAAAAATAACATGCAATCAAATTCATTAAACAATTATTGATATCAAGCAGATATTTTATATTTTATATAAGAGAAAATGTGTTATTAACTTAAAAAAATACATTTCTAATTTTTTGAAAATTAAGAATTATTTTATGTTGGTATTGAAAATATATCACCAATGCGACAAGCTATATAATTAAAGTATTCATGTTTCGTAGCTGCTAGTGATAAGGTATTCACAACCATTCTCTTTTCTTTTCTTTTTTTTTATCTTTCTGTTTTTGTTGGGTTTTTTTTATTATTTTTTTTCTTTAATTGTTGAAGCTGTTATTTCTCTCAAAACCCTTTGAGTTTGTTTGAAATCCACTTGATTAATTTATCTGGATTTATGATTTTAATTCTGTGGATATATTCTCATTTTTGTGATTTTGATTTTTTGGTTTGGATGTAGGATTTTGGGTTTGAAGTTGCCGTCCAACGATAGGCGAGAAAAGCAATGATAGAGTTGCTGTAAACCGGAAAACGGCATCGTGTTCATGGGATAATTGCTATGGTAATAGTCTACCGCACTTTATTATATAGTATCGATTATAGGTATCTTTATAATTTGAAATGAAAGAAATCTAAATTAAATGTTATGAACTTCAAATTTTTGAAAAGAGGAGTATGAATACTCTTCTTTTTCTTTTTTTTAGATATGATGTAATATTTATCTCTTTGGTAAAAAAAAAATTTTTTAATTTTTTATCTCTTATTATGATTAATGTTTTTTTTTACAAAGAGAATGTGTTAAAAAATTATAAAAAAGTATGTGTGATTATTGGAGAATGGCCATTCCTATCTTGTCCACTTGTCAACCAATCAAACGAAGATAACGCTTTATTTCCTTTGCTTCCCCTTCTTCCTTTCTACCAAACAAACCAAGTGATATACATATATCGCGAGAAATCGTACAAGTTCTTTAACTTATTATCAGAGCAGACCAATATGATGGCCCAGATAGGGAAAATCAGGATCAGATAGTGCCAAAAGTCTCCGTATCATTTAAGATTTTTTTACCAAAATTAAAATTATCATTTAATATATAAAGTCATAGATATAAAATAATTCTCTTATTTTCTTTTTTAAGAATTAAAACTAATTAATCAAAAAATTTTACTCTAAAATCAAAATATAGATATAAATTTTCCAAAAATTATTTTTTTATTGATAATTTAAAATATCAATCGGAATGAAATAAATTTTATTTTATTATACTAGAATGGAACTAAAAAAGTAAGGAAAAATTACTATTTATCCAGTTTAACATAATATATGTTGAAAAAATTGTGATTATGAGTCATTTTGAGAGGATAATTCATATGGATCATACAATTCGGTTTTGGGAGAAAGACTCAGATATGTGTTTCTTGATATGAGAACTATGAATTAATGTATTCATATGCTCAAAATGAAAAATGTGTGAATAGAAATTGAAGTTCAAATTAATTTTCTTATTAAGGAAATATAAAAAGAAAAAGTAAAAGCGAGGGTTGTCTCACATCATTAAAAATGTAAAGTTAGACTTATATTTATTTAGTAACATGCATTCTTACATAGGTAAAAAAGTAGCATGCAAGACTCTTTCTCGCGCGCTTGACACAGAGGGTGCAAAACCATGGTCAATAATAGACCAATGTGTGGGTACGCAATCTGCGTATACGAATGTCAGGCCGAAATCTCATGGTCTGTACTAAATCCAATTTTTATATTTTTTATTTATGAAATTTGAAGCAATACACCCGTATCAACACACTCCCGTATCGTTTCATACGACTATACTTCTGACACTCTCGTGTGGATTCTACACGCTCGTGTGGATTGTTTTCTAGATTTATTTTTTGATCTTTTTATCTTTTGTAATTTTATTTTTTTATGTTTCAAAAATTAAATTCACTATTACTTGAATGTTACAAAAACATTATTGACAATTTTTAAAAAAATTAATCACAATTAATCTAGTGTCTCATTCATCTAGTATAAATATGAATTTTTTACTCTTATTGGAAAGATTTTTTTTTTTTTGAAGTCTCTTTGGAAAAATCTTCTTTCAATTTATTTTTATTATTTTTATTATTTTCATGTGGTAGAGAAAGTGACATATACTCAGTTCGCTATAAGTAGGTATATACTTGATATCTATTGTATTCTGGGAAACAAATGCAAGTTATCCTAAATACCGGTAGTATGAGGTAAATTTGTTTTAAGTACACTGTGTGAAACACAAACCTTAGATTGGTTCAACCTTCCTATTGTCTTTTTATTCGTATATTGAATTAATAATACTCCTAGTTTTCTAACAATACACTATTACTTTTGAAATTTGAAAAATATATAATTTGCTTTTTGTAATTTGACATAATATACTAGTATTCTTTAGATTTGAAAAGGAATATAATATGCTAGTAAAAAAGAAGAGAAAAGTCCTGTAAATTAATCTTATTGGAGTACTAATCTAATACGTCAAAACTTTAAAAGATAAATAGTATAATTTTCAAACCCTAAAGGCACAACTATATTAAGTCGAATATATAAAACAAATAATATATTTTTCAAACATATACTAAGTAGTAATTTTTCCAAAAAGTGAGTCATCTTCACATCAATTATGTTCTTCAGCAACCTAAAAAGCCCACTCTCTAATTATGTTATTCCAACCTAAGCCCACTTGCTTTAAGTAGGAATGGGGCATATCAACCTACAAGAAACATGGGAAAATTATTAATTTATGTAATCACTCACTAAATTTTTGTCATTAATAATTAGCCTTTCTTTGTCTCCATTCTCCTCATATGCAGCAGGCAAAGGTTTCTTTTGTAGGATGGCTGAAAAGTCTTCCCAATTACTTGAATTAAACAAAATGATTCAATTACTAAAAAGAATCGTGGTTTCAATTATATTTGCATTTCCTAATGAAACAAAATGGTAGCATCTAGAAGATGGGGTGGATAAATACGTTTTGAAAATTAAGAGCCATAAAATTAAGCTGCGTTATTGAGATAATGCTGTAGTCAATTACATCACAAACTGTCACCATAGGAAGCAATCTTGGATAATGAGTACAATTATACATACCCTCCACACCCAAATATCTTGATTCTTATTTAACACAAGATAACAGATTCAATAAGAACAGCACAATAAACCATTTGAAATTCAAACTAGTAAAAAATTTGCGAATAATTCTGATTCAGGTTGAACCTGTTTCCTATTGCTACCGCATAAATCAATTCAGAGGCTAACACAGATTAAAAAGGTACTTTCATCAGACTTGATTACACCAAAAGAGAATCCAAAACATGGGAACCACACCATGAGTTTTTGCACTAATCCCTTCAAATAGTCCTTTGTGAATAAAACAGGAACTCCTTGGAACTCCAGTTTTAAATTTTAATAAATGAAAGTTTAAATAAGTTTGATACTTGCTTCTCTCACAGAATCAATCACAGCTTTCACTTTTCCATGATAACGTTGATCTCTTTTCAGGAAAACTGAAACAGCAGGTATATCCGTGAGCAACAGCAGCTCCACCAGCAATTTCCCAATTTTGGCAGCAGCAGCTACATCTCGAGTATTTTCCATGTTTGGCCTCAGCGCCTTCTCTTGTGAGCTGGCAGAACATGCTACTGTAGCAGTTGGTGAGTGGATAACTTGGGCACTCGCTTATTTATTGGTGGAATGCATCTTCAAGATATAGGGCTTCAGATATTTTGTAACTCTTGGTGGCCACTTAACTGGCGGCGGAATAACCATCTTTGTTCTCACAAGTATAAAACTGAAAGTCACGACCCAGTAATAATATAGATTACAAAGCCAATGCAATATATTGTCCAGAATCTATTTGTTCAAAATATTACAGGCAAATTGAACCTTTGAATGGTTAAAATGGATCGCAAGAACAATCCTTCTAGTTAGCAATCAAACATCATTAGAAAATGAAATTATTTGAATTTTGAGGAAATAAAACTTTTGAGAAAGGAATGCTGGAATGGGTAAATAATTTCATTTTAATCGGCATGACAATTATTTGGAAGTTGAAACCGAGTGATTAAGGTGACAATCATATTGTATCCCAATTAGCATATGCGTAGGCTATATGGACACAAATTCGGTTAAAAATTGACTCATCTTTTGATGGGTCAAGCTTACAATACTCTGAAAATAGAACAATAAGTCAGTACTCCCAAGCAAAGCCAGGTTCTTCGAAGATCAAATCAATTTTACCTACTTACAAAGAAAAAGCTATTCACACACTAGTTATCCAAACTAGCCCCCTCTATCTCAATCAAGCAAGTGCGTCAAAAGACAAAAGTCTATGCCTCAAACAAATTAGTACGTAGTAAAAAAGAAATGTGTAATTGGGTTAAAAATGAATAAAATCCCTCAAGATACACATTATCTGAAAGTTGCATCAACCAAACAAAATTAAGAAAATCACTATCAGTGTCCACTCTGTATCATACAATACACCTTTAATACTTATCTAGTTCATCATCGACACGCTATTACTGTCTCTATATGCCAACGAATCAAATGCCCATTTACAAAGAAAAATCCCTCTATCAAAGATGATAACTTTTTCGAATCAAGACAAAGAAAAGTTAGTATCCGAACCAGTTATCTCTAATGGTCAATTTTGTACATACAAACAGTTTCTCTTTCAAACATTTCATCAAACAGGCGGTATGGACGGGGAGCCACTGTTTTGTCCAGGCCGAAACGCTTCAACGGGCTCAATTTGTTCAGTATGGACCCAGTCTTGTATTATAATATTGGTTTAACCCATAGCTGGCACGTCAGCAATAATGAATTATATATTTGTATTTACGAAATAGACGTACCGTAAAGTGGATCAAAAATGAATTTCAAGCAGTTGAGCGGATAAAAAATCGCTATAGAAAACTAAATAGCAAAATATATCATCATCTCTGAAATATGAAGGGCAATATCTGTATTGAGACAGGAAAACTACATCTTTAATGTTTTTAAAATGCTAAAAAGTAATACAAACTAAAAATTGAATTAAAAAAAATAAACTAAACTAAAAAAACATTTTAAGGAGCTAAATAGAATAACGGAACAAATATAAAGGCGTTTTATCTCAGAAAAGGAAAGTGCAACAACATCATTAACACAATTAAAGATCAGTGCATAACAAGCAGTGGATGCATCTGGGAGGCTCATCCCAGACCATCAACTCAGAATACATAAAAGACATCTTGACTAAAGCATATTGGAGAAATTAAAACTGTAAAAAGAGAGCAGATGTGTGC
>CATIWF010125822.1:0-14715 GCA_949630135.1 Balakata baccata
ATAACTTCCTTTTCTTTTCCTGTCCCCTAACTTTGCTCAAAAGGAACGGACTTTGAGTGTTGAGGGCTTAGTCAAAGAATATGATGTTGGGAATTCTTCAACACCAAATTATGATTCAAACCAGAATCCGCCCTAATCCACCTACAACGTGCTTATCCAAACTCACATTTGGTCCATTCAACTCATTTGTCCAAAAAAGATGGAAAAAACCTGCAGATACTGCTCAAACCCGCTTAGAGAACCGAATTAGAGACTCTAAACTTGATAAACTCACAACTGACTTAAAGAAACTTAAAACCATCCTTCAAATCTACCAACTCATGTCCAAAAGAAAGCGCGGCCCATTTGTATCTATACAATTGATGTCTCGGTGGAAAAACATTGTTGGATTGAATGTGGGTATGGGTGAATTTGTCCACAAACATCCTCACATGTTTGAGGTATTCTTGCACCCTCAAAGGAGGAATTTGTGTTGTAGAATTAGTAGTAAATTGAGGGATCTAATCATTGAAGAAGAGAATGTTATTAAAGAGTATGAATTAGAATCTGTGAGAAGAATAAAGAAGTTGTTGATGATGTCAAAAAGCAGGATTCTTCATGTTCATGCTTTGAGGTTGATTAGGAGAGAATTGGGTTTGCCAGAGGATTTTAGGGACTCGATTTTGCAGAAGTATAAAGATTATTTTAGGTTGGTGGGTTTGGAAATTGTGGAATTGATTGAACCAGATGAGGAGTTGGGAGTGGCTGAAATTGAGAAATGGAGAGATAAGGAGTATAGGGAGAAGTGGTTGAGTGAGTTTGAGACAAAATTTGCATTTCCTATTAATTTTCCCACCGGGTTTAGGATTGAGGGAGGGTTTAGAGTGAAAACGAAAAATTGGCAAAGGCTTCCTTATTTGAAGCCTTATGAAACAAAGGAATTTGTGAAGGTGCGTGGTAGTGGAGGCGTGGATCAGTATGAGAAGCGGATGGTTGCAATACTTCATGAGTTGTTGAGCTTGACAGTGGAGAAGATGATTGAGGTTGAAAGGTTGGCTCATTTCAAAAAGGATTTAGGATTGGATGTAAATGTGCGAGAATTGCTTTTGAAACATCCGGGGATTTTCTATATATCAACCAAGGGAAGTACTCATACAGTTTTTCTTATAGAAGCATATGCAAAAGGGTGTATGATTGAACCGAACCCTATTTCTGTTGTTCGTGGGAAAATGTTGGACCTTGTTTTATTGGGTTGTCGAAACACAAGAGAGTTGCGGAGCCAAGTGGAAGTTGAGAAGGGAAGAAACGGTTTGGTTTCTAGAACAAATTATGAATGCGCAACAGGTGGAGGCTGGGTCATCCCAATACTTGAAAGACATTGTTGATGTGAAAGCAAAGGCATCTAAAAGAATTAAAAAAAAAAAAATGAAGAGAAGAAGAATAGCTTGCTATGCGTGCTGTCTATTGTGTCAATTACTAGTTCAACAACACCACATATACCAATTACTCATCAGTCAAACCTCCACCTTCATTGCCACCACTGCATTCTTCTCTCTCACTATCTGTCATTTTTAACATTTAGGTATTTGCTTTTATCCTATTTTCTGCTTGAGTGATTGATTATTATTAAGCTGTTTGATCACAGTGGTTGTTCATTGAGTCTGTATTTCTACCCACATTATTGTAGATTACTTGCTTCGTACGCAATCTATCTACAAAGAATTCTATGCAGATGATAGTGCTGCTGATCTTTTTACCTTTGTCCATGTTTTTGGCTTGGATTCTTGGTTCAATTGGCCCATATTTGATCAATTATATATTTGATCAATTATATCGGGATGTCTTATTGTTGGATGCAGTGAGTGAAGATATTGGCTCTTGAACTTTCCTTCTTCTCTACTTTCTTTTTCTTCGGCCTTTCTTTTTTACTTATTGATGCTCTGCTGTTCAACTTGATCCCGATCTTACTGCACAAATTGTCATTGACACTTTTGGGGGTCACCTATAGCTGAAACACTTTTCGGAATTTTCTTTGAGGTTAGTCAATTTTCATTTGTTTCCTTGTAATTTGGGGCATTTTCTTTTACTTCTAACTGGTGGCTTTTTTCCTGTGATTTCTTCATTCTGTAACGTACATGTCACTATTGCTTCATATGCTCATTATTCATTTTGCTACAGCTGCAATCTGATTATCAAGTTTATATGCATTTGCGCCAATTGGTTGTCCACCAAAAACATCAACCAAGCCTTCCATGCGTCACCCTAACTTGAAAGTTGGCGTTTCTACTCCATGTCATAGCCAAACTTCTTACTCTGTGATAGCTGATTTTTTCTGGTTTGCCTCACCTTCTTCACTGCATCAGCTATGCATTTGTAAGCACAACTCTGAGCTTGCCTTAATCTTCCTTTAATGCATTGAAAGCATCCATTACAGATTTGTCATCATGAACCTTTCGTCCTCGCATCAGTTAGGGATTACTATAACAAGCCCTTTCTTTTGCACATCACTCAGCACTTGATTTGTTGAAACTTGCCTATTTGTTTTCTGAATCTAATTTCTTGGAAAGATATTGCAAATTTTGATTTTTGACGAGTTAATATGCTTTTAGCCATAGATGAACACATGAAATTATGTGATTAGATGTTCATATTGCTTTGGATTAGCTCTATTTAGAAGAAAAAAGATAAGAGATTGTAAGATACTATAGTTTCAACTTGAGAATTTTGGATTTTTAGTGATTGGTTTATTTGTATGTGTCTCAGGTACATAGAATTGACTTTTGCAGAGGAAATTTCCCAAGAGCTATGGGCATGAGATCAAAATTCCTGGATAATCAGTGTTTCATATTCATTATTAATGCTAATATACACTATGAGATCTCCAAAAATAAACTTCCAAAAAAGGCTCTGTATAATCATCTATTATCCGTATAAGAATTTCATGCTGAAGTTACATTTTATTGTCTCTAAACTTCACCCGTAGTAGATTTCTGCAACAGAGGGTGACATTGGGTTCGAGTTCTGGATGTTTTCATTGCCCTTGGCTGATGAAAAAAAGATGTTGGCATACAAGTTATGATTAATTAATTATGACTATTGATAATAGCTAAACCCACAATCTGGAGGTTTCAACCAAGCTTCAGTTTCAGTATTAAAAGTTGTTCAATTATTACTCGGGTAAAATGATTCAATAGTTCCTAAATTTGTATGCATGTATCAAATTTGTACCAAAATTTTATTTTGTATCAAATTGGTACAAATATTTGGGAATTAGGTTTCAGATCATAGTACTAAAAATTTTTCATGCTGATGTGAATGCTGAATTCATTGACGTAGACAGTGTCCATGTCAGCATGAATCTACAAAAAAAAGTTTTTGTTATCATGATTTGAAATTAAATTCTAAAGTATTGATAACAATTTGATATACATGCAACAATATTGATACCATTGAATTATTCTAACAATTATTACTCTGTTATGATTTTGCCAAATAGTCCACAAGTTTATTCACAAATCTGAAAATTGATCGTTTTAACAGGAAACTGTTGGAGAGCTTTCCAAGACCGTCTGAGATTGATTTATTTATTTTTTCAAATCTGAACGAGGCACAAATATTGCTTGCTTGCTTTTTGCCCTGATTATGTTTAGTATTTATTGACCAGCCTTTCTTCAGCTTTTCATAGTATTTAATCTTTTTGTTGCTTTATATAGATTTGCATTCAGGATTTTTTCGGCCTCTGAAACCGAACTAAATCATATTTTAAGAAAAATTAATAAAAGTTGAAAGAAAAACTATTATTTATTTTTTGAAATTTGACATATTGTATTAGTATTTTATGAAGTTTAAAAATTATATAATTTGGGCTCTTCTATTTTATCTCCGCTAAATTAAATAGTATTTCTACTAAATTTTAAAGCATTTATCATTAATTAGAAAAAATATTCTATTTTATTTATGAGTCATTAATACAATATGTAAAGATATTAGTATAATAGTTTAAACTTGTAGGGATACTATAAAATATGTCAAATTTTAAGGAGGAAATAATAATTTCATTACAATCCAATGTCTTTCTAATAAAATTTAAAGAAATGATGTAGTAGTAGAATATAACAAATATAGAGGAGCAAATCACATAAATTTTAAGCTTTACAAATATACGGGCATAATATGTCAAATATTAGATAATAAATTTTAATTTTTTAATTTTTATTTTTTGTTGAAATTCAGTTCAGTCAATCAAATTTTTTTGCTATTTTGTCAAACTAAACAGAAACGAATAAACCATTAAAATTTTAGCATAAAACATATTCAATTTATCATAATTGTCTGTTTTAACGATTTTGCCTTCTAAATCGGTTTTTAGTCTAAATTGATTATATATGTATATGTTAAAGAACTTTAAATAAGATCATTGCAAATCAGAAGTCAATAAATCGGTAATAAAAGGAGAGGCCAGTGAGAGCCACTGCATGGGATCAAGCAAGGAAGTAGATGCCCGTGCGAGACAATAGGCAACCTGGTTTACTGATCTCCTCCCAAAAGAAATCCTAGACAAAGGAATATCTTGCGATAAAATTTTACAATCAGCAGTGAGATTTCTAAGAGAGGAGAGATGTGCAGTTGCAGAATTCGTGGCTTGAACAACCAAGAGGGCCTCTGATTCTATGCTAATCCGTTGCATGTCACGATCCTTGATCCAGTTGAGTGTCTCCTGAAGTCCAAGAGCTTCTACTGTGGTGGAATCATCCACTGGGGCAAACAGCTGTACTGCATCTAAAACTAATTTAATTATTTTTTCCACTGAGAAATGAATTCTATTTAGAATAAGTTTAGACCTTTAAATTTAATAATTATGATCATTTTTCATTTATGACTAGAAAAGTAAAATTAATATTGAGGATTGAGATGTTAAAAAATTTATAAATAATTAGTCAGACATTTGTGCTTCGTATAGAATATGGTAATAAGTTTAATTTATTTTGTATTATAATTATATAAGCTTTTTAGTAGGTAAACAAATTAAAATAAGTGGGAAATTGATAACTATTTAACTAATAAAAGATTTAGTGAAATCATAAAATTTTCAAATTATATATTGTGAACTTATAACAATAAAATAGTTTAATGATTCATGTACGCTTTTTGAAAGTTATAATTTAAATTTAATGGAATTTTTCAAAAATTCAATTAAGAAAATTATAAAATGAGAATTAAAAAGTACAAAGTAAAAAATAAATAACTAAATAAATATTTGTATTCAAAGCACTATTTATAAAGTGTTGCATAGAAATAGATGAGAAACAAATAAAAATAAAAATAAAGAGAGGACAGTGACGAGCAAAATAGGACGTGAGGATAAAAGAATTATTATTATTATTATTTTTGAAAAAAGGATAAAAGAATTATTGAGATAAGTTAAAGTGAAAAAAAAAAATTGTATAATTTTTTAATGAAGAGTTGTACCTTTGTCTATAAGGGATATACCCTCAGAAAGTCATTTATCAAAATTGTCAATGTTTTATCCTATTAAAAGTCACGTATAAAAAAAAAAGATATTTAATTTGATAATGTGTCAATCAATATATTGAGACAAATGGCAAAGAATATGGACATATGTTATCATATTAAAATGATTAATCTTCTCTTTAATTCTACTTTTATATATATATATATATATTGCACTTATATGAAGTGTATTTATAATCATAATCCTTAGTTAACAATAAAAATTTAAATTTAGAGATCCTAATTTGCAAAAATAGAAAAAAAAAACAACTTATAGAAAATCCTTATAAAATTTTGATTTCAATAGATATAAATAAATTTCTTAAAAATAATAGTGTATTTTCTGTTATTTGTTAAATATCTTATGAGTACTATCAGTATATTTCAGTCTTCAAGTTTTCTAATAGTTATTCCATACCTCATTTGCTAAGTGTGCTATTAATTTTTTAAGAATTTATTTGCTTCTGTCAAAATTAAAATCTATAAAGAGATATTCAATAAAAAAAATATTATCATAATCATACTATATATAAAAGTGGAAATAGAGAAAAACAGGAAAATTTACTAAAATACCAATATTATTGTATTAGTTAATTATATTATTTTTATCATTTAATAATTTAATTTATTAGTAAATAGTATTAATAATTCATTAATTAAAAATTCAATTCTATTATGACTACGTAACTATATTTTATAATAAACAAAACAAATGATTTATTTTTAAATTAACGTAAATTATGTCCAATTAATCTATAATATGATATTTTTTTATATAACTAAAAGTAAGAATATTTTTATATTAAAAATTAAAATAATAAATATTAATATGCATATATATATATAAGTTACTTGGATTAATTTTATTATTTAATAATTTAATTTATTAGTGAATAGTATTAATAATTCATTAATTATAAATCCAAATGTATAGACCATGTAATTATATTTTATATACATAAAAAAACAGATAACTACCTTTGGTTTATTCATGTTATATTGCATTTTGTCTCCACTAATTATCTTTATGGATTGACAATATTAATAAATTTTTATATGTAATGTATTATTGTAGTGTTTTTTATATATAAAAAAAATCAAATAACTAATATTAAAAGGAAAGAAAAAAATATTTAATAAAAATATAGTATGAAGACATTGTATCGTTTAAAGTACAACAATAATGATTTTCACTAACATATTGAATTTATATAATGGTAAATATAAAATAAATTACAACTATTCACGTAATATATAACATAAAATTTAAAATATTGGATACAATTCTTATAGGCTCCATTTAGAGTGATTTTAAAATCTATAGATTTTATAAAATTCATGGACTTTAAATTCATAGATTATAAAAATTTTGTTGTTTGGCTTGACTATTAAAATATATAGATTGATGATGTAATTACTCTTAATGAAATATTTTGGTAGAGCAAGGATTTTGTAAAATTCATGGAGTTTAACATTTTTTTAAGTATTCAAACCAAAGTTGTAAAAACTGGTCCGGTCAATGAACTGAAAAAGCCAGCAAGTCAAGAATTTAAGGTCGATTCGGTCTACGTAGAATTTTCATAAAATATAACATGTATCATATTTAATAAAACATAAAATGTCTTATATATAATAAAAATAGAGAATAAGTTATTGAAGATCTTTTCTAGTGTACAAAAATAATATAACATATCTAACATTCTATTTTTTATTTTTTTTTAAAAGCATATTTCATATATTTCTATAATTATTAAATGTAAAAGTAATTTATAATTTGAAAATACAATCAACCAAAATTTTCAAATTGTAAAAGAAAAATAATATAAAAAATAAGTAAAAAAAATGTAAAAATGAGTGAATTATTTAAAAACATTTAATAATTATAAGAATGAAGATAATATATCATTTTCTAAATAAGAGTAAGTTAATTATTTAAAAACATGTTTATTTTGACCAATTTGATTAGTTTATAATTAACTCATCTAGTTTTAGAATCAAGTTTTTGGTTGAACCGGTTGAATTGGTTAGATTGGACCAAATTTAATAATTAAATTTTTTTTTGGTAAAAAATTAAAAAACCCTAGAAAAACCAGTCAAAATCGGCTGATTCCAGGTTTTTCCAGTTGAACCAACCAGGTTGCCAGTTTTTCCACCAAGTTGTTTCTCCTCAGGTTTTAGGGGTAAAAACCATTCGGCCTAAGGGCCGGTTTCTAATTTTTCCTGTTGAACCATCCGGACTACTTCGATTTTTACAACCATGATTCAAACGATGAATTTGACATAAATTCATTGATTGTTGAAAATCATTTATTTAAAATCCCTCAATTTAAATATAGTCATAAATTATTTGAGAAGTTAAAATTTCTTAATAATTTTTATATAATTCAATAACTAATTTATTTTAATCATATATATAACGAATTAAGTTTTTTGACATGCATAGTATAATATAATTTATTTTTATATAAAATAGAAGAATCAGATATAATTAATATTTAAATTAAATATGAATTAATTGCATGATAATTAAAAGCAACTAAAATTAATTTGTTGGATAATAATTTATTTAGTAATCACGTGTATCGCTCGTAGATGATTGAAAATATGAGGACAGACAAAATGACCGTAAAATACTTACAATTTCTATTTTATATATGACTCTTAATAATAAACAAATTAGTAATCTCCATGTAAGTTATAATACGAGTTCAATATTTAATAATCATGCGCAAGACACGTTAATACAAAATTGTAATAATATCATTATACTATATATCAAAGTGAGAATAGGGAGACATGCAAATTTAAAAAGAAAAAAATTAATTTAATAAAAAAATATTATGAAAGCACGACAAAAAAAAAACTATAGCATATTGTCATTTAAAGTACAATAATAATAGTTTTTACTAAAATACTGAATTTATATAGTAGTAAATCCATAGACGTAACATATAATATAAATTTCAAAATACTGAGTACAATTCTCATAAGTTATTTGAAAAGTTATAATTTGTTAATAATTTTTATATAGTTCAATAATTAATTTATTTTAATCATATATAAAATGAGTTAACTTTTTAAAATTTACTTGTATAGTATAATATAATTTACTTTTATATAAATTATAAGAATTAAATATAATTAATAATTATTAGTATTTAAATTAAATGTAACTTAATTACATGATAATTAAAAGTAACTAAAATTAATTTGCTGAACAAGATTATTATTATTATTTAATAATGATGTGTCTAACTATTAAAAATTACATGTATCACATGTGGATGATTGAGAATAGGAGGATAAAGAAAATGATCATAAAATACTTACTACCTTTATGTTATATATAATTCTTAATAATAGACAAATTAGTAATTTGGGAAATGGAAAAAATGACCGTAAAATACTTACTATTTCTATTTTATATATGACTCTTAACAATGGACAAATTAGTAATTTTCATATAAATTATAATATGAGTCCAGTATCTAATAATTACATGCAACACAGCCAACTTAATTATATTAGTTAATATGTTTAATTTTATCATTTAATAATTTAATTTAATATTGAATAGTATTAATAATCTATTAATTAGAAATCTAGTTCTGTTAGAACTAGGTAACCATGTTTTATATATAAAAAGCATATGACTCTTAATAGTAGACAAATTAGTAATTTGATGGATTTTGAGATAAATATATACTCGTATAATTCATTATAAATAAAATATCATAATAAGATAAAACAAATTACTAAAGGCCCTCTCTTAATAATTTGAACTACTTTCGCGGCCTCTTTATCTATTTTCGTTCTTTTGTATTGATGAGAGTTCTAAAATCATATTAAAACCATGATGAATGATTATATAAAGAAATAAAGGACATAAAGGTTTTAAATCTAGACCAGAGAAAGAAGTGAAGTTTAGAAATTCATGATGACAGAAAAACTCGGAGAGAATTTTATTTCAGTTACTCTAGCTTAATTACAAACTGAAACAAGTTCTCCTTATATATGAGAAACTATACATTATGCGGTTAAGACAACTCATATACGCACTTAATATAATTATTATAAATTGACAATGAAAATAAGGTTTTCAGCTCAGAAAGAAGGAACCGACAAATACAAAAAGAAAACAAGTTTTTCTTACAACACTTGTTTTAATAAAGTAAAAGATTTTTGTCTCCTGCAGTCTTTTCAATCTTTTCTCCTAATTGGCTCACGACTAGGAGAGAGATTCATATAAGCATAGCTATCATTAGAATTAGATGAAGATGGACTCAACTCTTTTATCCTAGAGGGTCCTGCAACGAAAGGTCCTGCCAAAGTATGAGAAGACTTTATTGGCATATTAGCTTGTTTGGCATTTTCTAATTAGACCTTGTGTTCATATGGGATTTCTTCCTAACAGGCTTCTTCATGGTACAATGACCAAAGGGACTTGGGAATATAATGGTTCTTAGCAGTAATCTGTCTTTGCAATTCTCTTACTTCCAGAGGATGACTGTCACAATTTTTCCGTAAAGAATAAGGGAAAGTCTGGTAAACCTCAAACATAACATAATGTTCTTACCACCTAAGGAAAATAATAGTATAAACTTCTTTAGCTTGGATATCTACATTTCAATTATCATGAAGAATTTTGAAAAACAATTGTTTCCAAATATCCAAGGGGCGAAACCAGCTTAAGAACTTGCGAGAGTTTTCTAGAAATGCTTAGACAGCCAAAAGATTATACCATCTAAGAGGACAAAATTCAAATGCCATAAAATGCATACAACATGCGTACCATAACATATAGAGACTATGCTCTGGGAACAGGCCTTCAGTAGGAATTTTGAACACCTCTATGAATGAATATTGAGGATTGAATATCTCAGGGAAGATGTAAGTCTTTCCATGCTGTCGAATAGTTGAGTACTGGGTCATCAATATTTTTTCTTGTTGGAAATATGGAGCTCCAAGAAGGAGGGGTTGAATTGGTGGCAAATAGAAATTCTCGGTTTAATGGATTTCTTTGAGTGTTTGAGCAATATGCAAATAAAACATAGAAAGTAAATGAGTAAGAGAAGATTCCACACAAGGATTTATAGAGGTTGGGTGTTAACAAACCCTAGTCCTCTCCTCAACCTCAATTGGGAGTTCTACTATTTCAACTTGAGATTACAAGAGAGTTTCCTAACTAACTCACAACTAGAGAGTTTTTCTAGCTCACCCACAATTAAGTATTTTCTCAAGGCTCACACCAAACCCAAATCCCTTGTGTTTTAATGGCTCACACAACAACCAATTTCTTGTGTTTTGAACAGGCTCACACACAATCCAAACTAGAGTTTTTCTCACTAGGATCACTCTTACAACCTATACCCAAATGTTTAAGGTTAACACTTCAACCTTTCTTACAAAAGAGATGAAAATTAAAATTGCAAGAGTTTTGGCACACTTAAAATCAAGCTCTTATATTCTAAAGCCTTTTGGAGGTCTATTTATAGTGTTTACCTTCCAATTAGCTGTTACATATAACGTTTTAAAAAAGATTGACTCAAAGTTGTTTGACAGAGACAGTTTCCCGGGTTGGGAAATTCATATATCCGTTGGAGCCTTACATATGGCAGCCTTAGATTTGTCTTTTTCTTCAACGACTCTTTAATGACTAGCTTCAGTCAAATGTCCCAGTCGGGAATTTTATTTTTTTGGTCTGTACTCGAGTTCCAGTCGGGAATTTACCTATCCCAGTCTGCATTTACTACTGGAACTTTGAAACATCAGAATGCAGTATTTTTTCGGTCAGGATATATGTTGTCCCGGTCTGTACTTGAGTCCTTGTCGGGAGACACTGTCGTGGTCAGGAGTTATGTGTCTCTAGGAAATGTTTGATTTGTTCAATAAGCAAATCAAATCCAATTGACTTGAAACTTTGTACACTATCAAAACAATATTGGATGAAGACATTAGTAATATTTAATTTGATTGTCAAGATCAAAATAGAGATCAATCACCCTAAGGTTAACAATCTCCTCCTTTTTTATTTTGACAATCAAACTAAGCAAAATAATTAAATTGATCATCCAAAAATGAAATTAACATATTAAAAAACAATTATGTCAAATTTTAAGTCAATCTATCATGTTCCAAAGATCTCTCCCCCTTTATGTTCTTACATTTTGATGTTTTTCCCTTTATGTTCATACATTTTGCTTATGTTTTATTAAATTTCTCATCCTTTGTCAAGATCAAAAAGAATATAAGTAAGTATAGCACAAGATCAATCACATAAGACATAAAGAGAGAGGATAAAAGGGAATATTAAAAATTTTAAATAATGTGATACCAAAAGATTATGCTACATGAAACGGTCCTTTAACGAGGATATGAAAATAACAAATGATATTAATTGTTAGTTGCATAAACACATATTAAAAACATCAAGATAAGTGTATTATCTTAAAGCATAAAATATGAGTTTAGAGAATGCTTATCGATATGAAAACTGTTCCATGATCTCGAGGCACTTTTTCATAAAGATTCAATTCTTCTCTTGTGATCTCTTCTTTAAGTAGCTCCCCCTTACTTTATGCCAAGTTTGAGTTTTAATGGGGTTTATCACTTGAGAGAAGATATTTTGTTGAGCATGTGCCTTTGACCACTTTTAGGCAACCTACAAAAGAATTAAATAATTTTTGGTACCCATTTAAATTTGGGTCTATGGGAGTTAGCTCTATAAGGTTTCCAATGAGCCTTCCATATAAAGCAATACTTGTTTATGTGCCCATATCTCATACAATAGTGGCATTGCTTGTATTTAAATGTTTCTTGCCACTTTACATGGAGTTTAGGTTTCACAACATGAATGTGAATGTGAGCAAGCACAATATTTTTTGGTGTATGAAATCTTAGGTGCATGGCTTTTGTACAAAAAGGCATGGTTGGCCTTTTGAGGTTTCCCTCTTGGACCATGTGAGCTTTTACTACTTTTCTTTTGAGTAGTGGTTTTGGTGTGTGCCTTGCCTTTAGCTTTAGAGCCAATTACCTCAATGAATGAGGTTTGTGGTGTGCTAGCCTTAACGAATATTGAACTAGGTAGAGATGATGATGTTGAAGCTCCATTGAAGCCTAGACAATATCTCACTAGAGGAGGTCTTTGAGATACAATAAGTGTATCCAAATTTTTTTTCCCCTTGTGAAATTTTGAAATTGAATTTCTAAGCTCTTCAACCTCACTTTTTAAAATATTATTTTCTTTAAGCAAAAAAGAGGTTGAAGGTTTTGATGAAAGATCATCCAATGATTTCCTAAGAAATTCATTAGATGTTTTAAGCTCTAAAATAATTTTTTGTAAATCATCAAAATCATTTTTTAAATCCAAATACTTATTTTTATGAAAAATACTTTTCTTTTTAAATTTCTCAATTTCAAGGTTCATAACTTCTATTAAAATATCATCATCATCATCATCATCATCATCATGTTATCAAAAGATTTAGATGTAAAACATACCTCATAGGAGTCCTCTTGTTGAGCCATAAAGCAAGAGACAGCTATTTCTCCTTCACTTGAGGGCTCATGTCTTCTTTGCTTCATGTATGAACTCCTTTTGTGTGTTGAGTACTTGGAGAATTGATTGAAGTTATTGCTATACCTTTTCTTTTCCTTAAGCTTTAATCTTCTCATAAGGTTGACAATCTCTTCATCATTATCTTCTTCACTCCTTTCCTCTTGGCTAGAGCTTTCATCTTTATAATACTTTGAAGTTAAAGCTTTGAAAGCTAAAGCCTTTTCTCCTTTTGAAGCTCTATCTCTTTGTCTTTTGCCAAAGCCACTCATGTGTGAGAAGCTTGCCAATGAGCACATCGGTAGACATTTTACTTAAATCATCATTGGCTTCCTTAATAGCAGCAACTCTTAACCCGTACTCCTTAATGGAAAGACTTCTCAAAATTTTATTGTTGATATCTTCAAGCTTAAGGTGCTTCCCAGCCTTTCTTAAGTTGTTGATGATAGCAAGGAGTCGGTTGTCATGTCGGTAATAGACTCAAAGGATTTTATTTTGAAAAGCTCATATTCGAACATGAGCAATTGGATTCTCTTAAACTTCACTTGTTTGGTCCCTTCATAGTAATTCTCCAAGGTTTTTCAAATGCCATGAGCGCTTCTACAATGCAACACTTTGAGATTATCTTCTTGAGGAATGGTGGCAAGGAGAATTGCCATTGCTCTTTTGTTTCTTCCATTTGCCTTCTTTTGAGCATTGGACCAATCATCCCGAGAAATTTCTTCCTCTACACCTTCCACTTTCTTGATTGGAAACTTCCATTGAGCAAGGTTAGCACCATCAAAAATAGGAAAATGATTGCAAACTTCACATGTCACCATCTTGATCTTTTCTCTCACACTTAAGCCTTGAATAGAGAGACCAAGGCTTTGATACCAATTGTTGGAAATATGGAGCACCAAGAAGGGGGGGTTGAATTGGTGGCAAATAGAAATTCTCGGCTTAATGGATTTCTTTGAGTGTTTGAGTAATATGCAAATAAAACATAGAAAGTAAATGAGTAAGAGAAGATTGCACACAAGGCTTTATAGAGGTTCGGGTGTTAACAAACCCTAGTCCTCTCCCCAACCTTAATTGGGAGTTCTACTATCTCAACTTGAGATTATAAGAGAGTTTCCTAGTTAACTCACAACTAGAGAGTTTTTCTAGCTCACCCACAACTAAGTGTTTTCTCAAGGCTCACACCAAACCCAAATCTCTTGTGTTTTAATGACTCACACAACAACTAATTCCTTGTATTTTGAACAGGCTCACACACAACCCAAATAAGAGTTTTTCTCACTAGTATCACTCTTACAACCTATACCTAAGTGTTTAAGGTTAACACTTCAACATTTCTTACAAAAGAGATGAGAATTAAAATTGCAAGAGTTTTGACACACTTAAAATCAAGCTCTTATATTCTAAGGGCTTTTGGAGGTTTATTTATAGTGTTTACCTTCCAATTAGCCGTTACATATGGTGCCAAAATTATTTCTAACGTTCTAAAAAAGATTGACTCAAAGTTATTTGACAGAGAGAGTTTCCCGGGTTGGGAAATTCATATATCCGTTGGAGCCTTACATATGACAGCCTTAGATTTGTCCTTTTCTTCAACGGCTCTTTAACGACTAGTTTTAGTCAAATGTCCCAGTCAGAAAATTTATTTTCCCGGTCTGTACTCGAATCCC
>CATIWF010125846.1:0-23814 GCA_949630135.1 Balakata baccata
TTAGTGCAATCTCATTCAGATCGTTCCTGAGACGATGGATCCAGCGAAATCAGGTTCTTATCTATGTCCTCTATTTCAATTAAACTTATTTTGTGCTTTAAAATGCATGTAATAGATCCAGGGCTGAAATATCTCCCATCAGTATATTCATATTTATGATCTATTTATTAGTGAAACAAACAAACATTAAACTGCAACGTAAAAATAATTCTTATTATTGATTTAGTTCATGAATGAATTAATGAATCCTTTTAACTGATTGGAATGTTGGAGCTGCATAAATAGTTAATTTCCGTACTTTTTTATGCTTTCTTAAATGGCTGCTTTGGTCTTTTTGGTAGTTTGATAATAAAGATTGGATCTTTATTGTGCTGTAACGAAATATAATTTTATTTAAATTACATATATTTTATATTAAAATAAATTTTATTAGTTTTACTGTGAGCTCTCACTTATCATAAATTCTGCTGGAAAGAAAAAAAAAAAAAAAGGAAAAAAAGTAAGAAAAGAAAATAGTATATTATTAACTTATTATTGTTTTTATTATTTTCCATTAGTTTTGAAAAAACAATAATATGAGAGGAAAAATGTTCTTAAAGCGATTGCGTTGTTTTGAGAGGAAATCATAATTTTAACTCGGAAAAATAAACAACTTTTCCTTAATTATGTTTTCTTCCCTGATTCATACAAGTGATATAAATATGAAATATTTTGAAAGGACAGGCAGGGCAGTTGCAGTGAATATTCCTGTCGGAAGCCATTATTCGATGTACAGCTGCACTGTATTTTTATTTTTCTCAACACAGAGACAATCAGACAGAAAATGTATAAATCACACTGCACAGGTGAAATACGACACCGTTTCCTTTTCAAAGAGCCGAATTAAGAGTGAGTGTGTGACTGAACGGAAACGCATACAGATTGGAATACCAAATTCCCATTTCATTTTCAGACAAAAGTAGAAACCGCATCGCAAAAGCCACGCTGAACTTTTGCACTCAGTGCGTGGTGAGTTGGATATTATATTACTACATTATTGATTCAAAAAATGAATTTTGATTCGATTATTTTCTTTTAAATGTAATTCGGATCAATTTATTTGTGATAAAATACGGCTATTAACCAAATAATCCGATCATATACAGTTAAATATTTCGATTCAATTTTTATTTTTGATGGATACCTCTAAACTTGAGTAAAACAACTTTAATTCTCGAATTTATAATTCCTAATTTCTAATTAAAATCATAAATTAATTAAGATTAAACAAATTAATATTTCGAAATTCTAAGTTGTATTGGGGATGATGAATGCCACGAGCCTGATTACAACATATGCACCGACTTGGATTCGGTGTCGAATTTATTAAACGAAATGAAGAGGTCAGTTGGATTTTTACAGTGCCATTCGGTTCGATTTAAAAATATATTTTATATAAATTCAATTTCCAATTTATTCGGTTGAGATTAAAGACAAAATGAGTTTGATGATTCAGCATATCAAGCAACCTCACTTTAATCTAGGATGTTCCAAGGCAAAACACGCAATGTTTTTGAAATATTACACCTTCTACATTAAATAATTAATCTAAGAAACATATTTAATTATTTAATTATTATTAATTAAAATAAATATAATATATATATTATTTAATTACTAAATTAGCCAATAAATAATATAATAAACCTAATTTATCTAAAAATTAGTAGATGCAACGCATGATAATGATATGTCGTTCATACGGTCGTGACCTTTCTCATCTTCTATTTTAAAATAAATAAAACTAGAAATGCTATATAGCCCGTCATTTTCTAGCCCGTTTATGTCCACGTTTACAAAATTGTCCTTCTTTTAGTTTTTTATTTTATAATTTTCTCTAATTTCCATTAATGATTTTTTAGATTCCAGTTCTCTATTCTTTCGCATTTTATAAATCACTATTATAATCTTCTAAGTAAGAGTATTTTTCTATAATTTGTTTGATTATTTCGGGCATAAAAATTGCTACTTTTTTCTTTAATTCAAATATCATTATAAATACTGCACAATAATATTTTATTATTTGTTTATTCTTATTTCCAGTTATTTATTATACATCCAGAATATGGAAAAAAAAGATAGATGGGCAATAAAGTAACTAGAATATGTTATTTGTCATGAAAAGAAGAATTAATTTTATTTACCGTCACTAAATTTTATTCTTATTACAATAAAATTATAAATTTTTTTATCCAAAAAAATTATTGAATTTTGATTTCATTCTACTAAAATTAATTTTAGCCAATTTCTAGCGACACAACTACTATATTAGATTTTCGGTGATACATTATTGTTGACATATTACATCAGTTTTCCGTTTATTTATAAGTGACTTTAATAAAATAAAAACAAAATTCTCTACTTTTCTTGAAATAAATTTTTTTTATAATTTTATTATAATAAAATTAAAGTTGAATAATTAGAAATAAAATTAATTTATAAAAGTCGAATTTCAAATCATTATTTGAAGGTTAAAGAAAACAAAGTAAAAAACCACAGAAGGGGCAATTTTGTAAAAATGGACAGACGGACATAAAGCGGACTAGATGACGGTGGGCTATATAGCGTTTCTCAAATAGAACAATTTACTCTTCTCTCTTTGTTTTTTTTTTTTTTGGGGTGGGGTGGGGGGAAGGTCTTTATATACAGAGGCCTAATAGTCTTTATTCTCACTGCGCCGCTTCTTCATTTTAATTTCTTCTCTCTGTTTATCTGTAAGATGCAGCGTCCTCTGCGTCTCTTCTCAACTCTGTTTCTCCTCTTCCTCTTCCTGGTGGCCACCGGTAAATTCTTTGTCCACCGTTTAACTATACAAGCTTTTCGTTTTGTTTTTTAAACTAAATAACATAAGCATGAAAATGAACAGGGATAGGGCCAGGTGTGGCGGAGGCGAGGACATGCGAGTCTCAGAGCCACCGTTTCAAGGGCACATGCGCGCAGGGAAGCAACTGCGCCTATGTTTGCAAAACTGAAGGTTTTCATGGAGGTCACTGCCGTGGGTTCCGCCGTCGCTGCTTCTGCACTAAGAATTGTTAGTCTGTTCCATCTTTGAGTGCAAGAATCTTGCAGCCTCTTCACCAGGATTCTACGTGCTTCAAATAAGATTACGGCCTATATTTTATTGGCAGTGTATTTTCACGGTGTGCACTGTTTTTGTCTTTATCCATGCATGTTTAATTAATAATTATGTTTTAAACTTTTTAATTTTTGGTTTATGCGCAGCAAATCTTGCCTATTAATTTCCTCCTTCAAATCTATAATAATAATAACAATTTGACGAAAATCCTGTTGAGATTGGCCTGATTAATATTTAGGAAGTAGAATATACGGAAGGAGAAGAAAGAGAGGAAGACGTTAGGTTGAGAAAGCTAAGGGATGGGGTAAAAACTAAATATTCCTGTGGGTGGGTAGCTAATAATGCGCAAACTATATCTGTCAACTCTGCTCCATATAGCACCAAATGTTCATTAAATGCGTAGGGGTGATTATTTTATAAATAAAATAAAATGTTCATTAAATGAGTAGGAGTGATAATTTTATAAGTAAAATAAATGTATATATTTATCAAATATACTCTGTTAATTTTATAATATTTGTCATTTGTTTAAAAAAAATTAATGAGAAAAATTTTTTAGAAATAAAATAAAAATTCATTAGTTAATTATAATAGCTTCATTAGTTATAAATTATATTATAAATTAAAAATAATTAAATTAAATAATATAATATTTATATACAATATATATGATCTAATAGATTTATAATTACATATTAAAATAAAAATATATATAATATCAATTAAATTAAATACGTAAAGATATGAACATTTACAAATAAATTAATAAATTTTTATCAATAAACTAATAAATTTTTATTTTATTTTTAATGAATGTACAGTTTAACATATATTTTATAAGTTATGGTTTAATTATACATATAAAATGAATTTTTATTAATAAATTAATGAATATTTACTTTATTCGTAATAAATTTGTAGTTTTATAATAAATGAAATTTTTTCAATAAATTAATGAACATACTATAATAAATAATGAATATTTATAAAATTGTTATCATATGTTTGATAGATATATAAATTTGTTTTATTTATAAAATTATTACTACTTTTCATATGTGTAATGGGTTATTAGTTCATAATAGTATATAATTTAGGGTTTTATTTATAAAATTTTCACCATATTTTATATGTATAATGAGTTTTTGGTCCATAATATTGTACGGTTAAGAGCATATGGTCACTTTATCAAATAAATCATTATGAGAAAAAAGTTCAAGATGAGAGGGAAAAAAAAGTTGAAGAATCTTCAATTTGGAAAAACTTTTGTAATTTTATTCATCCATGTTGATTAATTTATTTTTGGTTAAAGGGGCAAATTAGGAAGATATCTTGAATTAAACCCCATATTTTTTATTAATTCAGTATTTCTAAATTTCTAAATTTCTCATATTTTTATCATTTTTGACTTAATTGTATGTGTTTACACCAATCAAAATTTAGAATATAATTCGGATTTTTTTTATATAATTTAAGGTTAATTTACCTTTTTATCTTTATTTTTCAGCTCCAGTTTTATCCAAGTTCTATTTTTCGACTTATTTTTTGGCCCCATTGTAACTATTCACACAATATCCTAGAAAACAGCATCGTTAATACGGGAAGAAAGTATGGAACCAAACAGCAACGCAATCGACACGTAACCCAATGTAGTTGCAAAAATATGTATTCGATCCGAAATATCTAAGTTCAGATTTCGAATCTGGAACTCGTAATATAGAATTTATTAAGAAATAGGTAAAAAATTATCTCGCAAAAATTTCTGGATAGATATTTTACATCTGAATAAAATTTTTACTGTTTATAAAAAATTTCTTTCCAGTTGTTTTAGAACAATTAGAAAATTTTGTAGAAGAAATGCAAAATTCTGCTTGTGACGGCATCGTAGGTCGCTTATAGAGTTAAATCAATATGATATAAGAAAGAAATTTTATCAAATCTTATCAATCAAATCACTTTTTTGCAAGATTATATGTTAAATCTTATCAATCACATAAAGTATTGTATCAAATCTTATCAATCAAATCACTTTTTACAAGATTATATTTTATTAATTCAATCACTTTTTTTTTTCCTTATGAACGAGTAAATCTTTTTACTTGTAAGATTCAGATGTGGAGAAATCACCGCCTCTTGTATTGTAACCTATTTAATAAAAGCAACTGAGCTAGAAGATCCCAGTCAGTGGCGTAGTTATACCTTAGAATTAGGGGATAAATTTGTTTTTTTAAGGGAAATTTTTGAATTAGGGCGGTGATTTCTATATTAGAAAAATTTATATATTATTATATATATTTTAAAAAATTAAAAAGAGGTAATTGTGTATATTTAATTGTATATGACTCCTCCTCTGATCCCAGTGGCTAGTAGAGAGCTGATTCAGCCGAAATCAAAGACAGATCAAAACTCGGAAAACAGAAGATGTTCTTTCTTGCCGGGGGAGTGGAGCAACAGCTGGGTCGGGTCATAAAATTAGGTGGGGGCAGGTGCCTAAACTGTGGTTCCACAGTTGATCTGGTCAAGTAAGAGAAGGTTCTGAAGACGGATAATTGCATAAATAATACCAAAATTTATCATTTTATTGTAATTTCATACTAAAATTTTTAATTGTTATAAATTGATATCAAATTTTTTATAAATGTTACAATTTAGTATTAATATTCAATTTTCGGCACTGAAAAAATGATATGGTATGTTACGTCACTCTATTATCCACGTCAAATTTATTATTTTATAAAAATATGCTCAAACGATGATATTTCTAAAGATAAAAAAAATAAATTACATAAATAAATTAAAATATATATATATATATTTGATCAACGCCATTTGAAGTGTATTTTTATGAAGTAATAAATTTGATATGAATAATAAAGTAACGTGCGATATCATCTTATCTTTTTTATATAATAGAGTGAAATAATAAACATGGTTGGAAATGCGCGAGAGGGTCACTGCCAGGCCAAACCCATATCATTCTTTCTTGCTCAAAACATGGCAATGACTTTATCTTCGATGGAAAGACATTAGCAGTTGCAGCGAATATTCCTGTCGGAAGCCATTATTCCATGTACAGCTGCACTGTATTTTTATTTTTCTCAACACAGAGACAATCATACAGAAAATGTATAAAATCACATTGCACAGGTGAAATACGACACCGTTTCTTTTTCAAAGAGCCGAATTAAGAGTGAGAATGTGACTGAACGAAAACGCATACAGATTGGAATACCAAATTCCCATTCCATTTTCAGACAAAAGTAGAAACCGCATCACAAAAGCCACGCTGAACTTTTGCACTCAGTGCGTGGTGAGTTGGATATTATATTACTATATTATTGATTCAAAAAACGATTTTTGATTCGATTATTTTCTTTTAAATGTAATTCGGATCATTTTGTTTGTGATAAAATACGGCTATTAACCAAATAATCCGATCATATACAGTTAAATATTTCGATTTAATCTTATTTTTCTTTTTTGTGCTTTTCTCTTTCGATTTAACTGTATTTGAGTATTGATATGATAATGCATACCCCTAAACTTACTTAAAGATTAAAAAAAAAAAAAACCTTCTCGATTTTTCATTCCTAATTTCTATTTAAATCATAAATTTAGATAAAAAATTATAAGAAGTTAATATTTCTAAATTCTAGATTGCATCGGAAACATGAATGCCGGAGCGAGCTGGTAGAACATATGCACCGACTTCGACTTCGACTTGGTATTGAATTCTTTAACCAGAACGAAGAGGTCGGTTGGGTTTTTGCAAAGCTATTCGGTTCGATTTATAAATTCAGTTTCCGATTTATTCTGTCGCGATTCAAATTTTATTTGCCGACAAATTGAGTGAAATATCAATCTCCACTTTATCTAGGATATTCCAAGGCACAACACATGTTGATGATATGTTATTGATACGCTCGTTACCTTTTTTTTTTTTTTTTTTTTTAGTAACGTGTTTTGGAACTAATTATCAAAATCGTTATTAATTATTATTTAATTTTTATATAATTTTTTATTTTTACTAATTTGTTTTATCTTATTCAAAATGTTAATTAACTAATTAATATTTGAAGTAAATATAAAACTATAATGTTTTAACAGTGTTAATAAATTAACTCTATTTCAATATTAATAGAATTCTTGTTAATAAATAAAATTACAATGCTATTAACATTTGAGATGAAAACATATATTTATAGATGTATTATATATGATTATTAGATATTATATTTGTTATTAATCACCGTTTAATTTTCATATACTCTCTTCGTCTGGAAAAATAGATTCGCTTTCTATTTTTATCCATCCGAAATTATAAGTCACTTTTTTTTTTTTTTTTAAGTATAGCCATTATATTCAATTAGAATTTTACCCTTACTCATATATTTCACTATTATTATCCATCACTTATATTAATAAAAAAAAATTTTTTCTGACTATTATTTTAAATTAGTCGTAAAATTTATTAGCATGTATAAAAGTAATCTGTATTATTAATTGGAGTTGTATTTTCAAGATAATAATCAATTGAAGATATTTTTGAAAAACATTAAGCAAAAATTATTAATTTAACTAAAATAACTAATTTCCTTAATATGCTCATAAAATGAAACTAAGCTTATATTTTCCAAATGGGAGAAGTAATTCTTTTTTTTTTTTGCTAATTAATTATCGTCTTATTATACAATTTTATTCATAGTGAATTACTACATGTTTATATCAAATTTTATCAAATTACTAATTTATCCATTATTAAGAATCATATATAAAATAAATTTAGTAAATATTTTACGATCGTTTTGTTTATCTCTTATTCCCACTTTTATATATGTTATGATTTGATTAAGAGTTATGACAATTTTTAATGTGTGTTATATGTAATTATTAGATATTTCACTCGTATTATAACTCATATGAATATTACTAATATGTCTATTATTAAGAGTCATATATAAAATAGAGTTAGTAAGTACTTTACAGTTATTTTATTTGTCTCCTTAAATTACTAATTTATCCATTATTTTAAGAGTCATATAAAATAGAAGTAATAAATATTTTACAGTCATTTTGTCACCCTATTTCCACTTATCAAAGTGCGATGCATGTAATTTTTAATAATTAGATTTATTATTATTAAATAAATAATAAAAATAATTTTATCCAGCAAATTAATTTTACTTACTTTTAATTATCATGTGATTAAGTCATATTTAATTTAAATGCTAATGATTGTTAATTATATAAAAATAAATTATATTATATTATTAACTTATAAGAATTTTTAATATTAGTTGTTGAATGACAATATGTTATAATTATTTTTTTTACTGTGTCTTCCTAATATTTTTTTTATTTTTAATATTAGTTGTTGATATATATATATAGTTACCTAGTTCTAATTGAATTAAATTTATAATTAATGAATTATTAATACTATTCATTAATCAACTAATACAATCATATTAATTTTTTTACTGTACCATTCTAATATTTTTTTATTAAAGCAATTAAAGCAATCAATTATGCCCACTATCTTAACTGGAATTTGGCTGCATTTTCTTCAACAAACATAAAAATAATTCCTATTTCAATTTTCACTCTCCTATAACTTCAACCAAACCAAACAACATAAAACTAACATTAATATCCACCGAGAGGTAATAAATAACATAAAACATTATATATATATATAATAATCTTATCATAATATAATTGATGTAACGTCCAACGATTTAGGCTTCAATTGTGTGTGGCCATAATCGGATGTACCGATTTGATCGGAGTCTAAATTTGGACACATGGAAAATCATAAATAATAAAAAAATATAAGTAAGGATATTAGTGCATGAGAATTAAAAAATTTAGTGAAAGAATTGGAAAAAGAAAATTTCTTATGGACAAAATTGATATTATTAGAATTATTTGGGTAAAATGTGTGAGAATTATAAAATTGTATGGTGGAATTAGAATTTTCCATAATTAAAATATAATTATAATTAATTAAGCTAATAGACCAATAAGAATGGAGATTAATCTAATTAGTGGGATCCATATGCACAAACCTAAATATAAAAGTCAAAATTTGTGGCATATTCTTCACTTATCCAACCAAATCCACCACCACCATCATCCTCCCCTCTTTATAGCTGACTATACCCTCCCATAACCCTCCATTTTTGTGTCATTTAAGCTTTTAAATGAGTGGAAAAAAAAATTTAAAAAAATAAAAATTAAGAATTAAGAAGATTCCACCATAAGCGGGCAGGAAAAAAGTAAGAAAAGAGGAAGAAAAAGGAAGATAATAGTAGAGGAATTTGGCCACCATTTCAAATTATTAAGGTGAGTTTATTCTTCTCAAATACAACCTTATTACATGTATTTGAACTCCTCATGGTTGATTGGTATGGTTGGAAGTGTTAGATTAAAGTTTTACTTGAAGTTGTGAACTTGTATTGATATTGTGTTGGAAGAGGAAAAAAATGCAGGATTGAGTTGGAATTTAGTTTAGATAATCATGGAGATTGATTTTGTGACTTGTAAACAAATGAAACATAACCTAAAATGAAGAAGAATGGACTGTCCTATGATGAAGGTATGTTTGGAAAGATGATTAGAAGTGTTGATATTGAGTATATGACTAGTTGATGTTGAATATTATGAAAAAAGACTTGGAATGGATGAGGTTGTTTTGGTTGTCCTAAATGGAAGGAATGACATTAGGTTAATATGAACTTAAATAAGGTAAAAAAAATGAAGAAATGAAGTTATGGAAAATGGTAGAGGAGCATTAGGATCATTACCGAATGTTCATGCATAAACAATGGTTGAGTGTGTCATTTAATGACATATTATTTTCTTTTTTTTTAAGGTCAAACAAGTAGTCACCAAGAGGTAGACAAAAACAATGGAAAGACTACCTAGCAAAACAAGAAAAGGAAGGAAAAAAGAAGGATTTAGGGTTGTATAGGTAAGTACTTCTTGGATAAAAATTATATGTGCCATAAATGTGAAGTTTGTATAAAATGTATCCTTACATGTAACTTGGAAAATATCTTGTGTAAAAAATGGTTGTCAATATAATTTTGTAGTAAATTAATGTGAAATGTTGAATTTTATGCATAATGATGTGATCTGTAAATTTTAGATATGATATGAATGAATTATGTTATCGAAATACTTAAATTGCAATGAATCTTACAAGTGCCCTGTTGCACTTGCATTGGAACAGACTTGATTAAATTGACCATAACTTAGTCCGTGTAAGTTGGATTGATATGAATCCAATTGGAAATGATAGTTAAGACATAGAGCTAAAAATTTTATGAAGAAATTCAGCTTGTATTTAGGTTAAAATTCGGTCACAAAAGTTCGGATATAAGAGTACCATAAAAATATTGGGTAAAAAGTGTTAGAATACTACTTTGTATTTCGACCATAACTTTTAGTAAAAAACTAGGATTGAAGTGATTTTTGTTGCATTTTAAAGTTAAAACAATAAGTCATAAATTCCTAGAAGGTCACAAAGTCAGATTTTGAGTGGAAATAGGCCGAAATTGGATCACAAGCCCAAAGCCTGAATCTGCCATGCATTAGAAAATTTGTTTTGTCATATTCTTTACATACATATATATAACATATTTTACATGTAATAATTGTTAGTTATTTGATAGTCAATTATTCATATGGACATCTCATATTCATAAATATACATATAATGTCAATAATCTGGTAATGATAATAATTATATTGAAACTTGAACACACCTAAACTTGAACTAGAATAGAGACTACGTTGGCATGCCAATAAAGAAAAAAAAACGCATGCTATAAAAATAATAAAAGTTAGAAATGACAATATAAAAAAAAAAGCCGGCAATGACAACAAATATAAGTGTCGAGAATGACAATATTATAAATAGGCCGGGAATGACAAATCCATATATTCCTATTAATAAGTTCAAACACAAGTGTTAGAGCTTGAATAAAAATAATAAAAAGAAAATTATATAAATAAAGATAATGAAAGAATAAGATCGCATTTTTACAAGTTAAATTACATGATATATTTAATTTATGAATATATGTGAAATATTGTTTGTGATATTTGTATTATGTTGTACATGTATACAATTTATGAATATATGGTATATATGATTTTTATCCTATGAAACACCACTAAACTATTAAATTAGTGTTGGTAAATTTTCATCGCGCAAAAATAAAAGGTCTGGAATATTAGATTAATTGTTAGAAGAAGAAAGAAATCTAGACGAATAGTAGCTTAAATCTCTAAATTTATTTTGGTATATTTTGAAGAAGTATTGTAATATATTATCAAGATTTTTTCATATAATATATGTAGTGAAACATTTAAATTAAATAATAAATAGAAATTCTAGTATAAATATATATATTTCATATCAAGATTTAAAGTAATATTTTTTTAATATACGTTTATTAATCAATTAAATGGTTATAGGTATATAAAAAAAGAGATATAATAATAATAATAATAATAAAAGAAAAAAATAAGTATTTTAATCTGGCAGATTGTTTAATACAGATGAACAGATAACGTCTATTTACTTTACTAATCAAATATAGGGTAAAATTGTGTTACAATTAAACTTTTAATTAATAAATTATTAATACTATTCACTAATAAATTAAATTATTAAATAATTAAATTAACTAAATTAATTAGATTGTTTTTTTAGTAATTTTTTCTGTCTACCTTCTCACTTTTATATATAGTATAATTTGGCATTGCATTTAAAAAATACATTTAAAAAAATATATATATTTTTTAATTTTAAATATTAATTTTAAACAAAAATAGATATATAAATATTTTTTTAAAAAAATAGATTTAAAAAAATAATATATTAAATAAAAAAATTCAAAATTTCACACTAATCTCAAACTCATCCTGACTTTCTATATAAAGGCCTAACATTCTCAACTGCTCACTGCACTACTTCATCTTAATTTCTTCTCTGTGTTTCTCTGTAAGATGGAGCGTCCTCTGCGTCTCTTCTCAACTCTGTTTCTCCTCCTCCTCCTCCTGGTGGCCGCCGGTAAATTCTTTGCCCACCATTTATTTATACAAGCTTTTCATTTTGTTTTTGAAAATTAAATAACATAATATATATTGGATGAGAATGAATAGGGATAGGGCCAAATGTGGCGGAGGCAAGAACATGTGAGTCTCTGAGCCACCGTTTCAGGGGCACATGCGTGCAGGGAAGCAACTGCGCCTACGTTTGCAAAACTGAAGGCTTTCATGGAGGTCACTGCCGTGGGTTCCGCCGTCGCTGCTTCTGCACTAAGAATTGTTAGTCTATTCGATCTTTGAGAGCAAGAATCTTGCAGCCTCTTCGCCAGGACTCTGTGCTTCAAATAAGATTATGGCCTGTATTTTGTTGTTGGTTTGCATTTTTAGAGTGTGTACTGTTTGTTTGTCCATGCATGTTTACTTAATAATTATGTTTTAACTTTTTAATTTTTGGTTTATATACGCAGCAAAATTCTCGCCTATTAATTTTATCTTCCCAATAATAATAATAATAAACTTAATTTGATAAAAATCCTATGGAGATTGGCGTAAATTAATATTTAGGAAGTAGTAAAAAGATCTGAGTGCTAGAAAAAGTTTTTAAATAGATTTCGTCTTTTATATTATTAATTTAATTAAGCATAATGTATATATAAATTATATTAATTAGTAGAAATAAAATAAATATTATTATTATTATTATTATTATTATTATATAACTGAATTAATTTACAAATCAATTTAAAATTTTTCCGGTTCTAATTGCACTTCTACAATTTTATTTTGTTTTTAATTTTGGACTTGAAGGAGATGACGTTGATAATAATTTTTATTATTATTCGAATTGCTAGTTCAATTCGGTGGAACAATAATTTTTATTAATTCATGTAAAAAAATTATACAATCTATAAATAACCCACTTTAAGTGAAAAAAAAAAAAAAAAAGGTTGGATGGAGCATCAATTTCACATCGCATAATCAAAGAAATTTCGGCCATCTTTACCAAATAGATCTTATCATAAAAAAAGTTAGAGATGTATTGCCGACCATCCATATCCACTTTCGGTGCATTAAATCAAACATTCTAGCATTAACTTTTTTTTGGTCCGACTGTAACTATGCACACGAGATCCTAAACGACGTCGTTAAAACGAGAAGAAAAGTATCGAACCTCACTGTACAAAAAATGGCACGTAAACCCAACGCAGCCGTAGATCCACCAGAACGTCTAGAACCGTCCAGTAAAATCTGCCGATCGCTCACCGTAACCTGTTCAATAAAAGCAACCGAGTCACAACATCCGGGTAGCTAGTAGGAGCTGAAATCAAAGACAGAGATCAAAACTCGGAAAATTGAAGATGTTCTTCTTTTTCGCTGGGGGAGTGGAGCAACAGCTAAGTCGGGTCCTAAAATCGGGTGCGGGCAGGTGCATAAACTGTGGTTCCATGGCTGATCTGGTTGAGTCAGAGAAGGTTCTGAAGATCTTCTTTCTTCCCGTCTGGAAATGGCCTGATAGAGAGCCTGTTATGCATTGTGACAATTGTAATCTCACGTTTCCCCGATCTTTTTCCCTGCCAGATTCGAAGATTGATTCCGTCCCTCCCTCTGTCGTTTCCGAGAGCTTGCGGTGCCGTTTCTGTGGCCGAGCTGTGGAGCCAGAGTTCAGATTCTGTCCTTTCTGTGGCTCTTCCCTGTAATTGTGGATTTGCATTTTACTGCACTTGCCAATGATTTTCGTTGAATTCCCGTTACTCGTAATGCAATAAAGCAATGTAAATTTTATTGTAAGCAATTAGAAGATCTTGAACTTGATTTCTGCTTGCATCAATAAATTGAGAAAATTTCCCACTTCCAATAGAAATAATTTTTACCATGATACAACAGATTTAAATATTACAAACACCACTGTGTCCTTAAATCTTGATAGAAAATAATCTTTTTGACCTCATGGCTTCAAGAGAGATCAAAACAGGAGATTAAAAAGAAAAATTGGATTTTGCTGTACACAAAATTAATGAAGAAAGTGCACAGTTTCCCTTATCTTTGTGAAGGGGACTTAGATGCAGAGACACTTGCTTCTCTGCATAGAATCAATAACAGTTTCCGCTTTTAAGAATATCCTTTCAGAGACCAAACGCCAAACCGGAACTGCACAACGTTGTCTACTTGTGGTTGATTATTTGCAAAGCTGCTCCAGCACTGTTAAAGTCGGATGAAATAGGTTGATGCTTGGCAAGCATCCCTTGAAGTTAGATTCGTCTCCGAATTATTTATATATTTTACGTTGATTTGCTGAAAGGTGATTGCTTTTCTCCTCTCTCCACAGCCTCTCTCCATAGCCTGTATCGTACTCCAAGCTTATCGTACATGACTGGTGAATTCCACACATTTGCGCCACTAATCATCCGCTCCTGCTGCCCAATTACCAGCCGCAGATCCTCATTCAATACCTGTGAAACATTCGAGTTAGAAATATTCAGCAGAAATAAACATAGTGCGAAAAGTAATGATTTTTGTCACAAGAAAATGGCATTCTGTTTGCAAGAGAAATCTAGTTCGATTATATAAAGCTCAAAATCAGAGCTAACGATACAGGGCCACAGCCAAGCCAATCTCACTGGTTACTAATAATTCAACCCCACCCCCACAGGTGGCCTTTCTTTTTTCCTCTCATCCCTGACTACAGCTAAAAGTTTCTGTTTCAGAAATATGGCGCCTAGGTGCCGGAAGTTCTGCTGCTAAAAGGATTCCATCATACAGGGGCTAGCCATCACTATTCATAGCACAGGGCCTTTCTCGTTTGGAATTAGGTATTTGATCAAATTACCTAAAACATTTACTTTTCATAGCTACATATACTGATTCAGCTAAGTGTTGAAATTATACTATTTATATGGACATAAATATAAAAGAAAGTCAGTTTAAACGATTCCATTACCTGCTCAGCAAAATGTCTCCACAGATAGTGCATGAAAGGAATATGTTTTAGTATGGGAGCAAAATCGAGTGACATTCTGTACAGTAGCCTGGTCTTTTGTCTGGATGAAGGCAAGCACACATGAAGCTGGTGTAGATGAGTTGCACATTGTCTAGTATTCTTCCCTTCTAGCTTTCCAGGCTTTGAGATCCCAATGGTTGACAACACCATACAAGGTGGTCGAAATTCCATATCTATTGGATAGGGGTCCCAATATCCTTGGAGGCCAGATGCAGGCGTTAAAAATTTCACCAAGCTGAGAAATTGAAGCAAGCAAATGAAGTGAACATTTTTATCAGAACCACAAATTTCTGACAGAAAACCTGATTCACCTAAAAAATGCAAACGAAAAGCCCAAAATCCTGTTCACAATTTGAAAATAATAGTGATCTACAACACCCAAGTTGCAAGAACAAACCTAGGTACACTCCAACCCTTTGCGAAGGTAGATGTATGAGTAAACGGAGCATGTGCAAGATCTAAAAGGTTGTCTAAAAGTAGCCCATGTTCCACTGGAAGTTCCATCACAATCTGTCATAAGCAAGGACATGGCATACGTTAGATGATATTCTTCTTTAAAATCATACAATCATTCACAAAAATTCCATCATTCATCAAAAGGAAAAAAAAATCAAGGTGCATCCAAAATGTACCTCAGCATGGACTTGAAAACCTGGGGGAGGCTGTAAGGAAGGAAGCTTTGCTGCCGGAGGGTCACTGCCGGGCCAAACCCATATCATTCCTTCTTGCTCAAAACATGGCAATGACTTTATCTTCACATTATGTAGTCGCGTAGATGGCATTTTCTCACACTTTCCATCTGTAGAGTATTCCCACCCTGAAATGTATCAATTGCAAATTAAACAATAATCAGTAATCTATTAATTCTTGCCATTATGGATATGCCATATAAAAAATAATAATTTTTGGATTATTTCTCTTAATTCTTACTTACCATGATAAGGGCACTGGATCCGACCCTCATTCACTGAACCAAGGTGAAGAGGACACGCTCTATGTGCACAGGTATTCTGGACACACCCAGGCTTCCCATCTTTCCCACGAAAGACAACCCATGGTTCCTCAAAGCAATCAATTGGAATCTAAAAAGCAATATTGATTAAATAACACAAAAGAAGACATCTACTGATAAATGAAAATACTAAAAATTACAAATGCTTCATAGGGGTAGATCTTCTCTCCATTTGTCTAAGAAAACTTCAGGTGTATCATCAAAAGGATGGCAAAATTCTACCTATATTCTATAAAACAAAAGAAAAAAGGAGGAAAAGGAGAAAAAAATTGGAATGCAATGGAGTGGTAGTACAGTTATCTTCTTTGTTTGTGCAACCACTGATAAGTTTCACGATGCAGGTGATACTGGAATTAATTATTTCATTCATAACACATAAATTGCTAAGATTTGAATTTGGAAAAAGCAGCTTACCATGGTGTCATCCTTCAGATCAGAGGAGAAGGCAACAGGGTACCAAAAATTCTTAAGGTGGGAATGATAGGGTTGAACTGGACCTGAAACATTCAAGCTTTTCCGGGGCAATCTCCTTTGTACAGTATCCACAGATTGAGTAGAAGTACTAGGAGAAAGGGATGTTCGATCAGATTCTGTTGTGGTTTTATCTTTTAATAGCTTATCATTAACCACTGCTTCCATGTAAGCTAGTTTATCTAATGCAGTAGAAACCCTTGCTTCTGATAGATGAACCTGTTGCTATCCATGGATCAGATATCATGGCATACAAAATTGCAGATGTACAAAATGTATCACTTGGA
Source organism: Balakata baccata (assembly GCA_949630135.1). Lineage (NCBI taxonomy): Eukaryota > Viridiplantae > Streptophyta > Magnoliopsida > Malpighiales > Euphorbiaceae > Balakata > Balakata baccata. The sequence continues at coordinate 16,944 of CATIWF010125846.1, forward strand.
TGATAAACGAAGTAATGAGTTTTCTTCCCAATATACAGATGAATATGTCTCATTGGATCTATTGAATGCATTCAATCTAATGAATCCATGTTATCATTTATTGATTACCAGTTGGTTTATGCAAGTTACAGACTTATTTTAGTAGCATTTTCTATCTCATTATGAATGATTTGCAGACCTGTTGATGAGCTTGGGCTAATTCTTCTTGCAACTCAGCAAGCTCCTTCTTCAAGGTGCCAATAGACTTGTAATCACGAGCTAGAGGATTTAGAACTTCCACAACCTACAGCCATATTTGTCAAGGTAAGAAGTGAAATCCATATATTAACATAGAGATTAAAAGATAAAAAGGGAAAACATACAAATCAATCATGGGATTGACAACTCAATTTAAACATAAGAAGACAAATTCGCTAAGGCAAGGATTTAAGACCTTTTCATGGAGAAGCATGATAGTAAGAACATCTTGTCGAGCTCGCCAATCACAATATTGTATGTCGTATCTAGCCACTTCTAGTGCTTGATACACATCCAAGAACTTGCCTTTAAATTGTGGCATCTTAGACCTCGGATCCTCCACATCAAAGAGGGTACCCCATGCACTCTTCTTATCCAGCAATCCACCTTCCTCCCCAAATACTGCAAATACCCCAAACCCGCCCCTAAATGCCTGAAAACACACATCAATCAAAATCCAAAGCAACAGCATAAGCATCCAAATTTACATAGATTTATCAAGAATACAGAATTTTAAACAGGACAAAAACCAAAAATACAAGCACACATGATATCTACCAGAACTAATCCAACAAATCGATCAACCTAAATAGATATTCCTCCAGATTAGATATTAATCAGATAAGTTCAGCTGGAATTTCATCTTCGGCAACAGTCCACCACAGTCTGAGGTACAATTCCATTCAACCAAAGTTTTCTTAAAAGCTAGCGCACTTTAACTTCAGCAGATAAAATCTATTAAAAATCCCATATCATACAATCGGATCATTTTCCATCAAATTTAGCAGGAGCACCGATAAGGTTATCACAGGCAAAAGATCAAAGAAGGCTTTTTTTGGGGCATGAGCGCCCAAACCGAGCTAGAAATCAACTTGCAAAAAGATCATCACTACTAAGAAAATTAACAACTATCGAGCTAAGTTCAGAAGAAAAAGAAACAAAGAAAAGAAGTACCTTTTTAGTGCTGACCTTAGATGATTTACACAAAGAAATGGGGAGAGAGAGTGCTGCAGCGGTAGCTACAGTGTTCATGGCGTTTGAAAATGTACAGAGACCGACCAAAACAGCAGAGAAAGAGAAAAAAAAAAAAAAAGAAGGCAATTTTAGTGAGGGAGATTTATTTGTTGATAAGAGGTTGGTGTTGAGCGCGATCTCAGCTGTCCTGCCATGGTCTGCCACGTGGGGGAGTGTGGACGACGTGGCTTAAAACGTGGCACCTCCTGCTTCCACATGCTTGCCATGGTTCTCTGAGAGGAAAAGTATCTTTTGGTTCTTGTTTCGTGTGGGGCTTTCATATCTTGCCGGTTGCCACGTCGGACTGTCAAGATATATTTCTCTATCCCTTTGGACCCTTTTGTGTTCTGTGTTTTGTCTTCTTTAATATTTCATGGATTTTTTAAGAGATTGGTGGGGTTGGGGCTTTGCGAGGTGGATGTTAGAGAATTTATTGGTTTAATAAATGAGAAAAAGCATAAAATCTAATCCGTCCATTTATCTTGATGAAGGGATTGTGATTAAGATTGATGGATTTTGGTGGTTTAAAATTGTTTTAATTTTCCAAAAAAGGAAAAAATTACCCCTTTTGTTTAAAATGGAAATTCAAGAGAGTGAATGTTAAATATATTTTGTTCAAATTTTAATAGCTAATATTTTTTGAAATGATAGCTTGATAATTTTATTTGTTAGAATTAGTTGAAATCTTGAATTTAAATCTCATTGTAATTATTCACTAATATTGTTAATATTGTTGGGAGATTAATAATTTATAGTGTAAGATGATAATTATCTCTATTATTAGCCCACAAGCTTCAAAGCTTCCTAATAAAAAAAAAAATTTCAATTCCACTTCTAATATCTATTTATAAATTTTATTTTGTTTCACTTTAAATATCCTATTTAATATATTTTCCACTTTATTCTTATTTATTAAAATTTTATATTTTTCAAATCTAATCATTTTCTCATAAAAATAAAGTTTATATTTGAAATAAAATAGAAAGATTTGAAATAGTGTATTGAGTTTATATTATACTAGATTATGAGTTCAAATTTTAAATATCCATATATTTTCACAACAACAATCTTATTAAAAAAAAAAAATTAGGTCAAAGTGAATACTCCTTTTATTAGCATGATGACCCATTTATTGAGAATTTTTTTAAAAACATAAAAAAAAAACTCCTAAAATATTACAATATTATCTTTAATACTTAAAGTTTTTTTTTTTAAAAATATCCAAAGCACTTAAAAAATATTACAAAAATGCCTAAACTCAAAATATACCAAAAAGTGCACATTTGGTATATCTTAGTTCGATATCCTTTGGAATATCTTAATTCGGTTTACCTTGTAAATTCTTTAAAAATTCCTTAAGAATTCCTTGAAAATATATTGGCTATATATTGAAAATTTCTTGGATATATCTTATGAATACCTTGGTTGAATTGTCCAAATTTTTACCAAAAAGAAAAAAAAAAGACTAGATATGAAGAAGAATATTTAAAGAAATGAAAAGGGAATTTTTCATAAATACTAAAAAAAAGAGAAATAATTAAAACTTTACCTGCTTTCAATGTTTTTTTTCAATTTTACTGAAAAATACTTTCTATAGCTATACCAGCATCTCCTGTATACCTTAAGTATATCTTAGATATACCTTCAGAGTACTTAGTAGAACAGACAATAATCCCTGGTATATATTGGGTATATTTTTGGAAATACCTTGGGCCTAAAACAGTTGTGAATAAAGACTAAAAAGTCTAGTATATTTTGGGGATATTTCAGTATACATTTGGGAATTCCATTGGAATACCTTGGGTATACTTTGGAAATTTTTTGAGAATTTCCTAAAAGGAATTTCCTGAGAATGCCTTAGGGATATTTCGGTATACCTTTAAGAATTATATGAAAATATTTTTGGTATACATTGAGAATACTTAGGGTATACATTGGGTTTAATTGTCCAAATTTTCACCAAAAAAGAAAAAGAAAAAGAAAAAAAAAAAAAAAGAAGAAAAATAGATTGTGCAATATAAAACAACTTGAGAACTTACTTTAATTAATCACAAATATTAATTAATCACAACTAGTCATCATTAATAATTTTCGACTTCAACAAATTACGAAATTAATGTCATCATTTCTATTTTCTCTTCAAATCGCTTCAAATCTCTTTTCTACCTTTGTGTTTCAAATGTTAGTTTTGCATGGTGGATATTTTCATCTTATCATTTATCTTGTTGTAAAGCTTTATATAATGGCTATGTATTCTGTTTATTCAATAACAGTAAAAATTATATTTGTTTCACTTACCAACCTTTTCTTTCAAATTTATGCAAAATAATTTGTCAGAGTTTGCGACCAAAGAGCAATGATTAAGGCAGAAAGAGGGATATTATTTTATATTTAGGAACAAAACTTGATTTGATAGTAAACTGAACTGTGAGAGAAGAGCTTCCATGAATTTGAATGAAACGAAATCATATATATTTTAGATCTTATGTAATAGTATTGATATGAATGGGACAAATCCACAATCTCTTCTTTCATGCTTCGGTCAAGCCATTCCGGTGGAGTTGCACCAAAGAACCATACTATTGGCTTTTGTGTCACTAGCTTTGATGGTGAAAGTAGAGAAGGAAACAACGTCCCTTGTGACCATATCTCTGAAAACGAAAATTTAAAAAATCAGTACAAAAAAAAATTATTTTTGGTATGAATAAAATGAAAAAATGGAATTATCTATAAATAAAACAAAAAACATGGTACTGTAAAATTCCTCTTTCAATTTCTGTTTATGCTAAATTATCTGTCCATAAAAAAATTAAAAAGATAATATATTTTTTTTTAGTATTAGAGATATGTGACACATCACAAATATATTTAAAAGGTTAAGTAGGTTATGAGTTATACAATGGAGGATAGTAATATCTTTACACTCGCCGTAAAAGGCAAAATTACACCTAATATGGAAGATAATACTTGAATTTAAGACATTATCTTCCCAATTACCACTTGAGCTAGACCTCACGTGTCCATGATGAACCTTTTAACCACCCAACAACTCAATTTAATGAATCAAAAATTTGAAATAAATAAGTCTTTTATTAGTCAACCATAAAAATAAAATTACACATAGTGTAAAAGAAAAGACTTAAACTCAAAATTTCATAATAAATGTTCTTACTACTTTAACTAGCCTTAAGTGTACGTTATGAACCCATTAACCACCCAACAACTCAATTTAATGCATAAAAAATTTGAAATAAATAAGTCTTTTAGTCTCCGTCTCACCCGGCACTCATTTTATTCTTGCCTACCACTCTCTCTAATTCTTGCTCAACTCTTTTCCTTCTTGTTTTCTTTCTTTCAATTTTTTCTCCCATTCAAGCAGCTTCAGCTTCCACTATTAGAGGTTAGAATTTCTGACTTTTATTTTTTAGAACATATTATTTATTTTAAAAATATTAGTATTAAATGTTGTTAGAAATTTCAGTTTGAAAAATAATAGGTAGAATTTTTTATGATATATGTTGTAAGAAGTATGATTTATATATAGGTAAAATGAGGCAATATTGGTGAAAATATTAGAAAAATAATGATGAAAAATAAATAAAAATGAGGTAATAATAATAATATGTAAAAAAAGTATTCAGTAGTAGTAATTATTTAATTTTTATTATTAAGTTAATTAAATAAAATGACATTATAAAATAAAATAAAATAAACTAATTACTAATTTTTAATAATTGCAGTAGTAGTAATTATTAAATTTTTATAATGATTATTGAATTAAATAATAATAATAATTAGTATTCGAAAGAATTGATACTAAACGGCAAAGAAGACTTAGATAACAAATTCGAAGAATTAATATCGTGGGATTTGATTGATTTTTTATATTTGTATATTTTTATTATTTATTTCCAGCACAATTTATTTGTATTTTTTTAATCACTAAATAAAAAATATTCTTATAATATTTTATTATTTATTTATGAGAAATTACTATATTAAATTTATTATATGTATTAATTAATATTTTGATTAATTATGTCCAATTTTTAATTAAATTTATAAATTTTATTTATTAATTATCTAGTAGTTGACAATTAAATTTATGTTGTAGCGATTTAAATTTATGAATTTTATATAATAAGTTATAACTATATCCTAAAAAAATTATTATTTATCTTTAATTTTCTAGGAAAAAAATTAATTAGCAAAAAAATCAATAAACAAATTTAATTAACATAAATAAAATGAGTTGCGCACAGCTGAAGTATAATTCTCAACTTTTTATAAATTTAAATTTCATAGGTAATATACATGACAGTACTGTCTTCAACCTGAGTCTATAAGACAGGAAGTATGTGACATGGCTACCTGGAAGTGTTCCGAAATAATCGCTCTGATGCTTAAAGTAGTCTGTTGAAGTCTATGAGTTAATTACCTTAGCTTTTTACCTAATTATAGAGTGTTTTTTTTATTATTCTTTTAATTTTTCTTGCAATTAAATATTTTCATTTTGTTACAATTTGATACCAAAATTTTCAATATTATTACAATTTGATATCCAAGTCAAAATTTTAGTAAAAAAAACTGATATGACATGTTAACTGGCTGATGTAGTATTTTCACAGATTAATACATTTTTTTTAATAAAATTTTGATTTATGTATCAAATTGTAACAAAATTAAAAAATTTAATATCAAATTATAACAATTAAAAAATTTAGTATTAAATTATAATAAAGTATAAAGAATTGGTTTATTAATTTTATTATAAACCAACTTTTTTAAAAGATCGTTAGATGTGTTATACCTATCATTCACAAGTTTATTAAAAGATCGTTTTCTGAGTTCTCTAAGGTCGATCTCATTCTTGTGATCTCATGTCTCCTTTTCATTCTCTGATTTGTTAGTAACATACCTTAATGATTGATATAGGCGATCATCGGTTCAGTTCTGGGGTGATCGGATACCAATACTTGCATAAAAAGAGATATCATTTATCTTATTTTTTCGATAATGGATACCGTATCAATTAACCTCTGATCAATAGAATCTAATTAACTCACCAATCCCTGAAACTTTAATCCCACCTCAAATTTTTCAATAATGCAAAATTTTAAAATGAAGGATTTAACAGTGCGTAGTTTATTTGTAGGGGTGCAGGGAACTCTGAGAAATGAGAGATTTTGAACTAGTAAACATACATATACGAGAGCGGGTGATTGACAATCTTGAAAACCTGGAGGTTAACTTGAGTCCTGAGATATGCATATCCAGAGTTCCCAATGCAATTCGGAGAGGGAATGATGCTGCCAACACTCCTCAGGTGATTTCTATTGGCCCTCTTCATTATCGTACTCCTGGACTGGCGAAAATGCAAAAATACAAATACATATATTTAAAACAATATTGTGCAAGAGTAGAAGAGAAAACCCCTGAACAAGTTGTGAATCATCTTTCACGCATTATTTGGGACGGTGAAGACAAGATCCGTCGTTGCTATGAGGAGCCTTGTGAAATTTGCAGCGATGAGTTTGTGACAATGATTTTGCTAGATGCAGTGTTTATGCTCGAGCTTATGTTAAGATTAAAGGAGGGCCAAATATTCGAGGACGATTTT